>OX439133.1:9370846-9633346 GCA_949318235.1 Ecdyonurus torrentis | reverse complement strand
TTATTAACTAATAATTATTGGTCACTTTATTAAACAAAATTAATAATAAAAATTGTACTATTAGTTTTGTTGAAAATTAAGAATAAGCATTGAATACTGTGATAGAAAAACATGAAGATTTATTTAGCTAATTATTTGTATTGTTATTACTTTTACTCTTCTAAACCAGAGTTACGTTTAAACTGCATTAATGATTTGCATTTTAAATAATCAACTACTTATAGTTGTAGTATAGTTTGAATATAGGCATCATTGGAATTATTCAAAATTTCCAAATTGAAGCGTGATAGAATTTTTTCTGACAATTCTTATATCATAGTAGTTCCATTGTGAACATATAGGGCGTGCAAGTAAGTAAGAAATTTTAAAATATATTTATAAAAAAAAAATAATAATAAAAAAAAAAAAAAAAAAAAAAACTAATGCAACTTTCGGGAATAGGAAAAAAAAACTGTTCAAAAGTTGTTGTGAACTTTTATAACAATAATTTAGGGATATGTTTACTGTAAAATATGACGTCATAGTTTACTTACGTGACTTGCAGTTTATAAAATGAGAGAAAAAGAGAGAAGACGGTTTAAGTCGATATGTTTGAATGTTTTATGTGTCTTCCAGTGTATATGTACACTTCTCTCTCTCTCTCTCTCTCTCTCTCTGTATGCCTCTGAATTTTACTCCAAGACACTTACGATAAATACAAGAACATGACATGAAAAGAAAAAAAAATCTTAATTATTTTTTAGTCTTCCTTTTCTTTCTCTTTTTAATTACCAAAATACTGACAATCTTTAGTTTACTGTTTAAGCTTTCTCGACGAATGTAAAAATCCCGATGTCATATAATTAATGTTAATAGTTGATTTGTTTAATAAACTTTATTATTATTTTATAATTATCTTAAAGAATATTAATTATTAATGATCTACTTCATGTTTACTTTTTTTATTTATTTAGTTAGTTAGTTAGTTAGTTAGTTAGTTAGTTAGTTAGTTAGTTAGTTAGTTACTTAGTTACTTAGTTATTTAGTTATTATTATTATTTTTTGCTATCTGGATATTTGCAACTATTAAAATTTTGAATTAGCTTTTTCTTATAAGTAATGATTTGATTTGTAGAATTACTTGTGACACAAAAAAAAAAAAAAAAAAAAAAGAAAAAAAAAGATAAATAAATAAAACTTAAAAATTAAGTTCCACTGGATTAACAGAAGGGTGTGTTTAATTTGTCACACGACATCCTAAGAAAATTCAACTTTTCAAGAATTTGAACACTAAATACTTATTTATTAAAAAAAAAACAGTTACTTTGTTGTTTTCTTCCAAATAAATAATAAAACAAAAACAATCACAGTGTTTCAAAATCACTCAACTGTATTTTTAATATTATAGCACAAAATTATTTGCACTTTTTAATTTTTTTATATAAAGTTTGATTTAAAATACTTTAAAATGCGATAGAAGTGCATCATTTTTTTTTCTTTTTTTAATTTTTTCGTTGCATTTCCTTGCACTTTGCCAAGTGGTGCCTAGAGAATACATTTTTCAACATATGAGAAACATCATTTTTCCTCATTTGCCACAAAAATAAAAGTTTAATTCTATTGCATATAAATGCATTTTTCTCATATTATTCTAGCTTATTAGAACCTAGAAATACAGCTTAAATTGAGGTTTGAAGCTTAGTTTGTTATTAAAAAAAATTATACTTTTCGTACGCTGGCCTGTGTATTTCAGACTATCAAAATGATGTCTAATGAATATGAGTGGAATCGGTCTATATAGAAAAAAGTACTATTCGAATATGCACAATTGCAACAGAAGCTATAACATCAATAAATAAGAAATAACATTTAACTTCAAAAATATTGATTAAATAATATTTTTTCAAAATATACAGTATCTTTGCATGTAAAAGTATCTTAATAATTAATTTTTATAGAAAAATGAAAGAAGAGTTAATAAATTGTAAAAAAAAGGTGTAATATAAAAGTTTTGCCATGAAATAAGTTCTCGTTTTTACAATCACAGTTTTCCCCTCTTTGTTTTTATACATATCATATTAAAATATTACATTTCAAAGGTGCACTGATAAAACACACGGGGAAAATTTTTACCTTGAACATGTCGTTTTCCTTTCTTTTGAAGAAAAATCGTATTTTTAAACTATATTTCCATCAAAATCAAATTAAGTATTGTGCTTAATGGAATAGACCAGAAGAAAACAAAAGCATTTATATCACAAAACACTTGATGGGACTTCATAAATAACTTTAGTTTGTCTCAAAACCCAACAGTAACTCCGTAGAAGTGATCAGAAAATTTCGATTTATGCAACCCGCACAATTTTTTTTACTAATTTTTGCAAGTTTCTGACGTCAGAAACATGAATAGTCACGCAAATTGCATACTTTACAGTATTTTGAAGCTCTCTCGTGGGGCTACATTAACATTCTGGTATATTTTGTCATCAGTTTTGAAGATCCCATTTCGTGTTTATGCATTAAAAAGTAGGTTTTTTAAAGTGGTTTATGGCCTCAAGTACAATCAACTCTCAAAAGGAACTATGCATTACAACATTAATACTTTATATAAAAATTACATTTACCCATCTTGTTACTTCGTGAGTGAAGTGTTCAATGTGTGGTTGGTTTTTGGTTATTTCCTTATTTTATTCATTGTTTAATCATTTACGAATCCAATGTGAGCTATTGGAATTGATAATAATTGTATCTCTGAAGAATGAATTCAATATTATATTATATAAATAAATAAAACAACAATAATAAAAAAATTATGTTTATAATGTAAAATATAAAATAAAAATATTTAATAGGAAAATAAAATAATATTTTAGTAATAGTAATTTACGTGCTACACGCTTTCATTTTAATGTGCACACAAATATAAAAATACATTTTTCTACTGAATTATGAACGCGTGTGGTTCTTATACAAAGTCCATAATATAATAAAGAGGTTGAGCGCAGCACAAATCTCGCGCAGTTGATTTTATTTTGCGATGGATTGTACTTGATTCTAAGCTAATACGATGCCGTTCACCAGTTACGTCACTGATAAGGTGAATAAAAATACACCCGGTGATATGAAGTCTTTGGCGAATTTCTTTAAGCTGCGCGACCTTGGCCAAAACTTTTCCCGGAGCATCTAACCTCTTATATGGACCTTGGTACTTATATAAGAATAGCATTACTTTTAGCACGAATATTTAAAAATATATTATCACCATCGTTAACATCTTTGTTGTTCTATTATCTTTTATTTAATTAGAGCCACCACCGGCCACCACTACAGAAATGAACTTAATTAACGAACAGGGTGACCAACTTAGTGTGGAAATCTTCAAAAGTGGAACTTGATTTTTCACAATAATTATTTCTACTTTATTTATATCCGTTTCTAAAAAGTTTCTATTTTGACTTAAAAGTTGGTGCTAAAATTTGAATTTTCACATCTTATACACGTTTTTCTAAAGTGGAATAACTTGAATATTTGATTGTGTTTGCATGTGTTTGATATAAATAAACTTTTAAGTAACAATTCATCTTTACATTGCGTAAATTTTATATTTTCCGACTGTTTCGTTTGTCAAATATCAGCTGATCAACAACTCCCTTAAAAATATACAGGGTCTGTACGGTCCTTGCAATAAAAAATGAAATTCTATTGGCATATGGGAATAACATGTATTCAGATATAGAGTTTTGCGTCAACTTAAATCTTCATCTAAGTGCATTGAATGGCCATGAGCCAATACAATTTCATTTTTTACTGCAATGAGTGTACATTCATGTTGAAGTCATGTTGGATCACTCAATCTCAATCACATGGGCCGCATAGGAAAATGACTGATTTTGGCAGGTTAAAAATATTAAGCAATTTATTTATGACAGTATTAATGCTGGTTAATAGGTTGAATTAGTATCTCTTGTATGTGAGAAAATAACAATTACAAAATAATAAATCAATGTCTCAAAAAAATAAGCCAAAAACGAAGTTTGTCCTCTGCTGAGCAATGTTATTCTTTACTCCAGTATGGCGTCCAAGCGCATTGAATATGACGTCATAAGCATATACACCCTATATATTCATAACATAACTTAACAAGTATAAAATGTAATGTAATCCTATCTCAGAAAATACATAGATCTGGAAAAGACATTATATACACATTTCCTTAACTAATATGCACTTGTCCGACCAAAAAAAAAAAAAAAAAAAAAGAGTTATGTCATGACAAGTACAGTACACTTGATAGGGAATGACATAAAAAACATGAGTCATGTATATTACTAAATTGAGACAAGAAAATGCACTGAACATGGTGTAGTACATAACAAGAAACTTGTGTATATACTGAAAAAGTGTATAGTAATAATGTTTATGTTTTAGATGTATTGTTCTGAAAAAAATACTGTAATATCGAACAAACATTATATTTATATTTAATACTTATTAATGAGTTTCTCTACTCAATAAAACAACATTTTTCTTCATTATTAAATCATGAGATGGGACTGTATTCATACAAACCGGGGAGAAAAAAAAAGCAGCAACTCATTTAAACTTTCCAATTATTTTCTAATTAAAGTAATATCACGTTCATGAGATATGTTTTTTGTTGTTGTTTCATAATGTGCACCTAAAAAAACTCTTCAGCTCTTGAAGTTAGTTTTGCTGATGAAAGATTTAATTTTAAATTATGTTACGCAATATATTGCAAATATATAATATATAAAATAATTTTATATAAAATATATATATAATATAAAATACAATTTTGTAATATTTTGATATATTTTAAATTATATATATATTTAAAAAAAAAAAAGTTAATAATAATTCTGTCTTTTAATAATAATTCATTTTTGTATAAGTTATAAAAGTAACATTTTAAAATAAAAATATATAAATAAATATTATACTACTCTAGCAATCATTGAAGTCGTTGAGCTTACTACATGGAACTGGCAAACCATTGTCTCAGGTGGATACGAGTTGATCTTTCAGCCCACAATTTTGAAACTCTTGAAAATATTGGAACACTACGCTTGCAGCCCTTAAAATTCCGCCCCATTATTTTTATGAATTTCAAATATGTGGGGCAGAAAATAGTGGGCTGTAAAGCTGAGGACACCATACGTAGATACAAAATGGATAAAACAGATATACAAACTGTTTTAAACCTATATTGTACTAATTTTTATCAAACTAAGAAAAGGATTTATCACAAATTAAGGAAGAAAAAAAAAATCTAAACATGGCTATAATGAATCAGTTACACTCAACGTAACTCGATAGTCACTTTCACCCTCTCTGCAATGTATCTTGTGAATTTAAGCAATTTACTGAGGTGTAAATTAGATCTTATATAACTTAGTTACAAGAATTGCAAACTTCTACTTTACATCTACTATCTATGTAGTTAATAATTATGTGTTCATAGCTATATATATACATAGTAAGAAAACTTAAATAGAAGGGTTTAAAATTTTGACTTTGAATGTAGGCAAATATATACATAGAAAAGCTTAATCATGTTGTATATAGGAACACTTCACAATTTACATTGAAATATATATATTTAATAAAAGCGTGTATTTGATATTGTTAAAAGTTTTACAAGTCAGTTTTAATAGTATTCTGAAATATGTTACAGACTTTTTCTTATTATATTATTAGTTAAAATGCATTATACAATACCATGCAAGCAAGGAAAAAACTTATCGTTTTATAATTTATATAAATCTAGGCGTCTGTAAAGATAAAAATTTTGGTGAAGATGTTTCATTTACTTGTAAAATTTCAATTTCCTGTTTTTTATTTTCATAAACTTTAGATAATTAATCGAGTTTGTCGGTATATAAAAAATTCTTAAAAAATTTATATGGTTCAAAACACGTAAAAGTATGTATAGTATTTCTCATTTAAATTTATCCAGAATCGGTGTAGTAGTCTTTTTAAACTTCGCAAAAAAAAAAAAAAAAAAAAAAAATGTTCCTCATATGCGTAGTGTTAAATTAGGGAACCCTTAGCTTTCCCCGTGACTCCGCGCGCGCTAAGCCGATAAGCTCCATTGTATTCTTATTCTTCATTCAAGTTTTAAGGCAGCAAAAATAGCAATTAATTAAAGTTGTATGCATAAAGATTCAAAATGATTTAATAGACTTGACTGTTACTTATAAAATTAGTTATAAAATTTGCAAAAGAAAAAAAAAAAATCTTTCTAAGCAATATTTTAAATTATTTAATAACAAGTAAAAATAGTAAGAACATAAATTTTTAGGAACACTGGATGTGTTATAAAGTATAAGTAGAGTGCTGAGTGTTTGAAAGTGTAATTTTTTAAAAGTTCAATGAAAGGAGATAAAATTCTCCTATTAAAAATAACATTGAAATACTTCCATAAGTCCATGAGATGTGAAAAATATATGTGTTCAAAATTAAATTCATATATAATAATATAGAATTTTGATACCTTCTATAGGAGGATCGAATTATTTAAAAAATAAAATTTAACACAGATTATATATTTTCTTTTTATTTGAGAAATCATATAAAATTATGTTGTTACAAATTCAAAGTATTATAAAAATATAATTTTTAGTATTGCATATTTGGGGCATCAAAACAGAATCTATTTATTTTATTATTATTATATGCTTTTATTAATATAACATGCATAATATTTCTATAATGACACATAAATATTGCTAAATTGTATTTCTTTTGTTTGTTCTGATTTAGTATAACCTCCTCTCTAAAACTATTGTCATTTTTATATGATGTTATTCCGTATGGAACAATAATTTTAAAACAGGAACTTGGACTTTTTTTTTTTTTTTTTTTTTTTAATTAACATCCTATATATTTATTATTATTAAATTTCATGGAAATCAGTTTTAATGATATTTATCTATTGACAATATTTTTATATCAAATTGAAAAATCATTGAAAGAATTATTTTACTTCCCTATTTGGTTATATTATAAAAAATTATGATGTAATAATCATCCCATCATGTATAGTAACTCTCTCTCTCTCTCTCTCTCTCTCTCTCTCTCTCTCTCTCTCTCTCTCTCTCTCTCTCTCTCTCTCTCTCTCTCTCTCTCTCTCTCTCTCTCTCTCTCTATTTCTCTCTATATATTAGATCACAGAGCTCTATAAAATGAAAAGATATGATCGGGCGTATAAAAAAAAATAATAATTATAATTGTATTTTAGGGTGTAGTCTTAATGCAACTAAATAAAATCTATTGTTTAACAGGAAGCGGAAGTGATTCTGTTACAACAATTATTTACCCACTACTGAATCGCCTGATGCATGTTTTTAAAAAAATATATAAAGTAATTTATTTGTCAGTGACATATTAGTAGTGTTCCATATTATATTATATGTCAGAGTTAAAACAGAGTCTTTAAAATGATTGTATGATAGAATTAGAAAAAATTTGTAAATAATTATTAATATTGAATTATAATGAATTTGTAATCGTACGCATTTAAAGAATGATTGGATTATTTTATAAATAAATCTTGATCGACTATTCTTTAATTTTTACATTTTTTTTAAAATTATATATTTTGTAATCATATATTAGTTTACTTTTGTTAAACATAACATGAAACTATTTTTAAAAAACATTATATGCATGCGAAATTTAATGATTTTATTAAAATTAACTATGTAGCAGACTATGACTGTGTCACCTTTTAAAATACAAAAAAAAAAAAAAAGTTTTAATAAAATTTAAATAATCATCTATTGATAACTGCATCTTTCTTTGAAAAAGTATTTTATCTTTACTAAAACCTTTCAAGTTACTTGCTTCACGCAACAGTAATCAGACAAAAAACTGCACCTATCGAAAAATTAATGTATTGGACAATATTATTGACAAGTGCAAAATTAAAAATTATATAAAAATATTCATTATTAAATTATTATAAATCACTAAATAGATGTGCAAATTGTTGATAAAACAATAATAATTACTCAAATAAATATAAAAATAAAATAATACGTAAATAATAATAAAAATATAAATATTAAGAATAGTAAAATTTACTGTGTAAAAACTAAAAAGCTAGAAATAGAGTTAATAAAGCATTTTTAAAATAATTTTATTGTGAAACTATTCTTTTATCCTCTGATTTAAAATCAGTTTAGAATTATATGACAAAAAATGAAAAATATATAAAATATGTACAGTTATATATATATAGTCATCACGTGTGTGTCCTATAATTTATTTTTAAATATAGGGTTTTCTTTGTAATATATGATTGTGATTCATTAACAATAAAGTCATCATGAAGCTACCTAACGATCATTTTATTTCTATTTTATTTATCTATGTTACATCATAACATAATGACGTAAGTATGTATTCTATTATACTGTACAGTAATATTTTACTTTCATTAATACGCAGTTTCAAAGCCACTTGTAAAGATGTCTCGTAAAAATAAAAAAGTATAACAATAATACAAGAATTTTTATTTACGGAACATTAAAATAATGCAAACATTAATTTGGGACAACTTATATTAAAAATAATTGTTTTATTCAATAAATAATGTTGATTTTTACACTCTGTAAGAAAAGTAGTAACTCAAATCAAATTTCAAGTTTTTGTAATTAAAACTTTTGCATAATGCTATCTCATAGTTTTTAAAAGATTGTATCTTGGTTTTAATTTGGTTAGGAAACTTAAAAACAGACAGAAAAAGGCAATTTAACGTTCAAACTTAACAATTCTCTCTCTCTCTCTCTCTCTCTCTCTCTCTCTCTCTCTCTCTCTCTCTCCTCTCTCTCTCTCTCCTTTCTCTCTCTCTCCTTTCTCTCTCTTTCTCTGGAAATATAAAATAATTAACTTTTTGAAAATTCTCAGATTTTTGAACTATTTTAAAATAATTCCATTTTTACATATCTTGGTTCCGCCAAACAAAGCAAATTGCTCAATAATGATATACAAGCTCAATGAAAAGACGTTTTGGAATAAAAAAAAATAAAAAAAAAGTTTCAAAAATATACGCAAAAAAAAAAAAAAAATCTAAATGTGTAAAAAATATATATAATATATTATATATATATATATATATATATATATATATATATATATATATATATATATATATATATATATATATATATATATATATATATATATATATATATATATATATATATATATATATATATATATATATATATATATATATATATATATATATATATATATATATATATATATATATATATATATATATATATATATATATATATATATATATATATATATATATATATATATATATATATATAAATATATAAAATTGCATATAGAAACATTTTTGTTTTCATTTATTTATTAAATCAAATATCCATCTTTCCAATTATTGAGACGTTAATATTTGAAGCTAATTTACCCTTCCTCCCAGTTATAATAGAATAAACTTATTATATACACACAAAATGTAAATTTGAAAATAATAGTCATGCCACAGCCACAATGCAAAAACGTATTCGCAAGAAAAAAAAAGTAGCTATAAATTTTTAATACACTTCTTACAGTTAACTTAAGTATAGTTTATAGTTTGTTTTTTTCAAAAACGTTATTGCACAGTAAGCTGCGTTGACAATGTTAAAGAAACCATAATGTATAACTCCACCCAAAAGACGAATGACCTTATACTTTAAAGAAAATAATAATAATAAAATTATTTTTTTTTAGTGACACGCAAACTAATCTTAAGATTAAGAAGAAAAAAATTCATCACGCGAACTTTTTTGATCGTTTTTCTTTTAAAATTTTGATAACAAAAAAATATAAAAATTTGGAGTATAATTTTTTATGAAGTTTCTACTCATGGTGATAAGGCATTTTTTTTAATATGGGTTTTAAAATTTTTTTTTTTCTATACATTTTTTTATCTTTTTTTTTTTTCACAATTTTGTTTTCTTTCTATAGTATAGGTCACAAAATTTTGAAAAATTTTTGTAAACAAACTAAACTTGATTGTATCAAGAACGAAGTATATAATCAATTTGGTTTTTATTGAGTTTTTCTTTATATATATTTGAAAATTACTTAATCGGGTTGGACTATTTTTACAGTCTATATTTTAAAATATGTAGAACAAAATCTAAAAAAAAAAAAAAAAAAAAAATTGTTAAGTATATTAATTTTATACACCCCTACCCAAAAATCTATACAACTTATCCTATGTGAGCAATCTCGTTCTTTTGTCGTCTTATTTTGTTCATTAAGTATAAAAAAAGAATAAAATTAACATCAATATTAAGTAGCTTACACGATGGACTTCAGATTCTCCTTAAATATCTTTTTTTTTTTTTTTTTTTTTTTTTTTTCAGTAATCAAAATAATCTAATTTACGCAAATTTAATTCATATTACTGTTCATATAAACAAATTTTTGAGTACCCAGAAAAAAAAATGATGTTTGAATGTGACAAAAAGATTTAATTCAATAGGTATACGAGGCCTACGTATAGTAAATATTCAATTGCTTTTTTTTTTTTTTTTTTTTTTTTTTTTCTTTCAAAAATGTTATTCTATCAAATGAAATCTATGGGGGAAAAATTACGATCTTCTAAAAACTGAAAAAACACTTCGGCAGTGACAAAATACCATTTTTAAAGCTTAAAAGATGATTGAAACAGACGAAAAATAGAAAATTCAACAATTATAAATAATTTTTAAGAATATACAAATAACTCTTATTCGGTTAAATATTTTGAGAAAATCATCTGCCATTGATCTCATATAGAGAAAAAATTATTATAAAATACATCTCATTAAAATTCTAAATTATATTATATAAATAATGGAAAAGAAGAGGATGAAATTTTGTCTCTGCTAACTTGAATCACTTGACTTCGAAGAATTCAGTACTTTGTCTCAACTATGCTGTTCATCTTTCATCTAAATATAAGTACTTTTAGTCACTAATAAAATAAAACTCCAAATAATTTTTTTTTTTTAATTTTTTTTTACAACATAGTAAAGCAGTAGGCGTCCAAATAGCAAGCTCATATATGTATGCTATTAAAGCCTAATTTATGAATGTACTTTTATCGCATTACAATGTAAGTAATTAACTAATTCTATAATCTTCACGAATGATTTTGGTACGACTATATGATTTGATGGGTAAAGAGAACTTACTTTATGAACTGCCAACTATGACTAATAAAGAAACAACTGATTCGAGACGGACTTTAAGTGATTTTGGTCCCATCCGCTTCCATTTCTACGTACTGCGCATGCGTAGAACGTTGAAACGGAAGCGGATTTGACGGAAAATGCTTAATGTCAGCCTTAAAACAATTGCTTTTTTATTAGTCAATATATGCTTCCGAATTTACATACTGTACTACACATGCACTGAATCGGAAACGGATACGATAGTAGAAATCTGGAGTCAGCAATACTTTTTTTTTTAACGCTTTAAAAAAATTTAGTCAACATTTTTATATGAGATTATTCAGTCTTTATAATACTATAATAAAGTTCTTTAAACCAATTATTATTATTAAAAAAAAAACTACGGTCTATTATTCATATATAATAACATTTGATTTCAATAATATTGTGAGAAATAAAAATAGATTCAATTCAAAAGTTATATCTCTTCTTTCAGTATAATATAAAATAATAATACGTACCAACTAAATAACAATAATAAAAATTCAACCGAGACAGAATTACATTAAAAATATATATATTTTTTAAACAATGAATATGTTATTCTATTTTACCATACCTTCAACATATATAATTTATTATTCTGTCTCTTTTCATGTCATGTAAAAGAAAAAAAAATACTAGGTTGTTTGAATGTTTAGAGCTTGTTGACATGCATTATTTATTATGTAATGTATTGAACCATAGGTATAAGCTATACACTAAAACTAAACTTTAAATCACATGCCGCTATGACCGACTATTTATGTTAATATCAATAAATAACATATAAAAAAAGGGGGTGAAGAATAGAAAACACAAGAAATGAGGAAATCACAAATATGGCAATCACATTTTTTTTAACAGTGTAAAGTTTTTAGTTAGTGTAGCACTTTTTAGATTTTTCTGACTTTTTTTTAAAGCTTATTTTTGTAAAATTTCATCATCTGTAGTTATTTTTTTTCTTCTATAATAGCTAATTGTAAAGAACTGCTGATCTAAAATTTATTAAATAAAAAAATGGGGAAAGAGAACTGAAATATTAATTACGCTATCCTGTTTATTAAAAATAATCCATATTAAAAATAATTCGTTATTTGAACTTGTATCGTGATTTTTAGATTAGGATAAAATTTATTTATTTCATTATTTCAAATAAATATAACCACTGATAAAAGGGAAAAATACGGACTGGATTCGATTATTAACTTTTAAAGCTTCCAACGTGGAAAATGACTTTTTTATTTATAATATTTTGTTGTTTTTCTAACGTTTGAAATTTTATTAAAACTAATACATTAGTGTGAACTTTTGTGATCTAGATTTGATTTATCCGATTGAATTTCGAATAATACAGATCCGGATAAAGTGAAATCTGAATTTGCTTGATTCAGATATAAGCTTTTATCCTTAATCTGGAATACAAAGTTATCGCAGTTTTGACCGCGCTACTATTTACACTATAAAATATAATTATATAATATTTACATTAGATGAGATTGCATGCAAACTGCACTAAATTTGCATCAGTGGAGCGCGGTAATTATAATACCAGGTGACACGTACGGGACAAAGATACGGATTTCTAATTTTCTAGCATCGCTCTATTATTTACGATTCATTTCATTTCATTTTTTTTTTTTAATTATATCATTATGATGGTTTTCATGAGAAATCTACTGCACTGCAGACGTAATTTTTGTTTATTAGAAAAAAGCATAAAATACATTAAAAACCAATGAAGCAAACTTGTAAATTAATACAATAACTTTGTAGTTTTTGTAATAGAAAATAAAAAATAAGTCTCCAAATTAACCAATACAGTCTATTTTATTTTTATTTTATTTTATTATTTTTTTTTTTGTATTGAAATTGCTATATTTTATCTAGATTTTTTTTTCTCTCTATGAAAATATCTATACTATAAAACTTGAGGAAGAATAATGTAACTTTTTTTTTTCTAGGAATTTTTCAGATTTTTGCATACCATTGTACAGAAATTTATCAGCTACATGCTCCATACAACATTTCTTAAGATTCTGTTGAGGCATGTGCTCTTAAAATTTTTAATTGAGTAATATATAACGTGGACATCTAAAATGCTATCATATTGAAGTATGAAATCATTTTCGTACAATTTAAGTTTCAGTATAATTGTTTTTTATGACTTTTGTCCACTTTGTTTGTGTTGCTTTATCAACTGCTCTACTTTTAATAAATATAAAAACAAAATTTTCTGCTTTTTTTTTCTCTCTCTCGGAATTTATAAGCTGATGTGTTTTACATAATTTTCGGAAATATAATTTTTTAAGAACTTTCTTTTTTATCAATATATTATGATTTATAACGTTTCCAATGATAAAAATTGAAGCGTCAATTTTTTATTTTCATTATGAAGACATGTGTCAAACACTCAAATGTATTATCATTGTAATATATGAGCACCAAATTTTATTTTAATTTTTACAGTTAAACACACATAAATTGTTATTAAAATTTGGAAAGTAAAAAGAAAGAAAATGTTATTGATTTATTATAACTTTTTTCTTTTATTATTATTTATTATTGCTATAGTTTGTCAAGTTTTGAGCATAAAAATAATTCAAATTAATTAATTTTAATTTTATTTATTTTTAATTTGCATGTTTGTTTTTTTCAGAATAAATCAAAGAATTTAATTTTTAATATTTTAAATAACAATAAGTTATTAATTTATAAATATTAAATATATTTATTATATAATTTATATTATTTCGAATTAATTCAAGTTATATAACTATTGTTGACATAGCCTTCTTTTACGATCAGAAATATAATGGTAGCAGTGAATGCGGGATTAAAGCTTTTAAATGCAAATAAAGGTTTACATTATTAATTAATTACCTGCCAATAATAAATGTTTTAGTGAATCGGCACTTAATATTAAGTTGCGAACATATAAATTAAATGAAGACCCTGTGCAATTCATCTTGTAGCAACTGCAAAATTGAAGATTTTTAGTTTTAAACTTGATAATTTTTTTTTACCATCAATTCGCCTTAATTTTAGTTTCGAATATTTTATGAAATGAGAATATTATATTGTGTGATTCTTTCATGAATTTAAAAGATTGTACAAATGACCAAGCCATTACCCTTTACACTCTTTTCATTTATTATTATTTATTTTTGTTAGCCTTTTTTAATCAAAATAATATTATTATAAGATAACAAATAAGTTCTCTAAAACTTGTTCTGTAAAGTAAAGTGAATCTCGACAACAGTGATTGGCTGACCAACAAAATACGACACATTCATTGGTTAATCTTGTTTTTTGAGCCAACAAAATTGAGTCGCATGAAGAGCATGGAACTTTTTTTTGTGGAGTTTCTTTCATTTTTATCAAGTTCTTAGTTCTAAACGAAGAAATAACAATGATCGACCATATGTATAAAGTATAAACGTAAAAAAACTGGTAACGACGTCAAATCCAGCTGTTTATAACAAAGGAACATTTTCGAAGCCGGTTCAATTTTTGTGTGTAGTTTACAGAACGAGCATATAAATAATAAGCAGAGAGAGACAGAGAGCAATAAGTTGTAGTTTTTTAAAACGAGAATACAATGATCTCTTAAAAAAAAAAAAAAATCAGTTGTTACCATTTAAATGTTTGAAATTTGTCTGACATAAGTCCCTATGTTAATTTGAATCAAAACTTAGGTCACGGATCCTAAAATTTTTAGAATACGTTGTGACTACCATAGAATTTGAATGACATCAAAAAAAGTAGGGGCTCAACGTCTGAATTTTAAAGGTAAGAGCGTTCTAATTATATGCTTCAAACCTTAGTACTGTCCAAATTGACAGCATATAAATTCAACAATTCGTTTATACAAAATTATCAAACTTTATATAAATAACAGTAAAAGAAGAAAAAAAAGTATAAAAAATTGTTAATAATTTTCATTTTACGTAATAAAAATTGATTATAAAACTGTTTAACTATCAAAATATTAAATCTTAAAAATAACTTTTCATACAAAAATATCATAAATAATATTTAAATGTAATTTTATTTAAAATCCATTAACGACAATTTATTTATTTATAATAATATGCGTGTGTGACGCTGTAAAAAAAATAGGGGGCAGTTATAATTTTTTTTTTTTAAACATGCACATGGTATATAAGTATATTACGTGTAATATGAACGAAAGAGAGAGAGATAGGCGACACGCTCAAATACACACAACAATTACCGGAAATAGTGTTATCATTTCCGCTAAATATATATACATATATATACCATACAGTACTAAACAATAATATAATATGTATATAATATAACATTATAATACGTATAAATGTAGTGCAAAAATATAAAGAAATACAAAAAACTATTAAATTGGACTTAAATTTAACATTTAAGTTTTCTGCGATTTTTTTTTTTATTTTTTTTTATTATTATTATTTTTTTATCATTTTTTTTTCATGCGTATAGTGATTACAACGTATATAATGTGCGCTAACATTTTCCTTTATTTGTTGTAACTTTGCGCAGCGAAATATTTACTCCCTTTTACAATAATGCTATTTAAAAAATTGGTTGCGCGAAGTAACAGCGCATAAATGTATATATATATAATGTGAATGCACCTTAATAGGTAAAGATTTTTGTTACTTTTTAATTTTGAAAATTTTGTATGTAACTTTTCTGAAAGGGATCCTGATGTACTAAAAAAACAACAACTAATAATAAATAGATAGATTCACTAATAAATCACCAGATAAGACCTTTATAAATAAACTTATATCTTTTAACCCTTCTGTAGCCTCACAAGGTGGGGAGAAAACTTGTATAGTAAGCAACTTACTTTACATATTCAATACTGTAGACCTAAATTTCATGACGTCATATGAATTCCAAAGGTGCTTACGATATATAGGGTGGTTGCATTCATATAAATGTCGATGTCAAATTTCAGTACTAAATAACATAGGCTGGTATGGGAAAAATGACTAATTTTGAAAGTTAAAAAATACTTTGCAATATTTTTGAGAGCATTGATGCTGTTAACAGGTTGAGTTTGGTTTTCAATTATGCAAAAAAAAAATAATAATAATAGTAATAATAATAATAATAAGCAAAGCCAAAAATCTTGTTTGCCCTATATGCGGAGCCATGTTATTCATTAATCCAGTATGGCGTCAAAGAGCAATCATTATGACGTCATGCGCACTCACCCTTATTAACCCTGTAGTTGTAAGGATACAAAAGACATACATATGTACCGAGCGCTCCAGAATAAATTACAAACAAAGGAACATTTCAATATATTTTTTGTCATCCATGCACCGCAACCGCTCTCTACCTTGACCTATGTTATCTTTGTGACTATGTTGCTACATTTACGAATAAGGGTCTATGAATTCATGTTAAATTTGACGCCATGTTGGATAACTCAATAACTTGGGTGGCATAGGAAAAAAAATCATTTTGCCAGTTCAAAACCACTATGCAATATTTTTGAGAGCATTGATATTGATGCTGTAAATATGTTGAATTAGTATCTCAAGTAAGTGAGAAAAATAACAATAACAAAAAAAAATAACCGATTTCCCAAAGAAATTTGGCTTAAATGAAGTTTGTCCTATGCTGAGCAATGTTATGCACTACTCCAGTAAGCCCTCTAAGTGCAATAAATATGACGTCATCCGCATACACCCTATACAAATGCTTTGTAACTTATTCTGGAGCTTCCGGTACATGTATGTATTGTATAATGGTTGACATCTCATGATTTAACCATATGTTTTTTGAGTACAGGATTCTTCACCAACATAAAATACTTTAAGAAAAAAAAAATTTAGATATATTTTATAGTATATTATAATTGGGTATTTTATTGAAAAAAATGTATAGTTCTTAAAAAAAAAGGGGGGGGGGGGTGTCAGTCAGAATCAACTAACATCCAAATAATTAGCGAATTCTGAAATACATATATATATGTTGTAAATACTTTTGATTTTTTCAATTTTATATGTTTTTAATCTGTCATAAAATATATTGTCATAAAACACTCCAATTTTTGTAAACTTGTTTTTCTTTTATCTGATCATGCAGAAAGGAAAAAAGGAAGGAAGAAAGATATTTTTATACTTCGTAGAAAAACAAAACAAAAATTCAATCTTGTTTTTTTGGAGAAAAAGTTTTACACGAAAGCCTATAAAATAACATGATTTTTATCATGAAATAAAGTTTACACAAATTTTTATTTTATCTAGAATTTAAAATACGTATATATACATTTTGTTTCTGTAAGGTGTTATTCTAAATGCATTATTATAGTATTATCAAAAAATTAAATGTTTTTACAACATATAAATGAAAAGACGAAAACAGCGACGTTATTTTAGGTATTTAATATAAAAAAGTGCAGTTTATTAATTTTCATTTATTTCCATACTTAAAGCCATAGACCACATTAAACACCATGTGCTTTTTACTGAATAAACACGAAATGGGATCATCAAAACTGATGACCATTTTTATCATAATGCTAATGTAGCCCCACGAGAAAGCATGAGAATACTGCAAAGTATGCAATTTGCGTGACTATTCATGTTTCTGACGTCAGAAACATGCAAAAATTAGTAAAAAAAAAAAAAAATGTTGTGCGGGTTGCATAAATTGACATTTCCTGATCACTGCAACGGAGCTACAGTTAGGGTTTTGAAACAAACTAAAGTTATTTATATAAGTCCCATCAAGTGTTTTGTGGTATATAAATGCTTATGTTTTCTTCTGGTCTATTCTTTTAAAACTTTTGATTCTGTTATATAAAAATTATAGTCATTACATTAATATTACTGGTGATGCCTGAACTTAGCTTTCTGTTTATAACTTATTGAAATTACATTTAAATAGTACACAGGACCGCTATAATATATATTTTACAATATAAATCCAGCGCGTGTTTTTCTCATAATAACATTTCAAATTTACAGTCTTGTAGTCGTTACCTTAATTTTCTATAATGTTGACGTTAAGTTAATTTCATTTAAAACTGTAACTTTAACGAGAACGTTAACTCTAATTTGTCCCCACCTATAACGTTACCTTTAACGTTAACTTGCGTTAACTATAACGTTAACAAAGTTTTTTTTAAAGCATAATATATTATATATATATATATATTCATGATTATTCATAAATTTATTCATTTATAAAGTTAATATTTTACTTATATTTACTCATGTATAAATAAAAGGTTAATTTTATTTATTATTTTTCTGACTTCGACAATTGATTTTTTTTTTTTTTTTTTTTTTTTTTAGTCAGTATAAAGTAAAAATTTCTTTCAAAAAGTAACGTTATAGTTAACGCTATGTTAACGTCAAATTTTGTTAATGTATAACTAACTATAACTTTACTTTTTGCAATGCTGTTAATCTATATTATAGAAATAACCAGTTAACGTTATAGTTTAACTTTACTTAACGATCTTACGTTTACGACTACAAGACTGCCAATTTAGCTCATTAAGTTTTTTGCTGGTAAAAAATATTATCGCGGTCCTGTGTACACGTAATTATAAGAAAGGTGATATTAAAATCTTATTCATAAGTACTGTAAAAGAAAATCTTCACGTATACAAAAATAAATAAGTAAAAATTAGGCTCTCAATTCAGCACAATTTGTTCATTACAGCATAATCCATGGTATATATATATATATATATATATCATAAAAAGCTATGTTACAAAGCATAAATATTATATTGTACATAATTAAGTTGCTCTAATTTAGCATCACTATGCTATAGTATAGTAACATAAATGCAGCAATGCAGCATAAATTACGTTATTTATACTTTACATTATCATGCAGATGCCATAATATAATATGTATTATGTACCCAAGAATTGAAATATAAAATTTTCATTCTCAAATTTATCTTGAAAGAGTTAAAAAATACGAGAATTTAATAAAATGTTATATTTGAGTTGTCTTAAATTATTATAAACTATGATAGTAAAGATGTGTATAAGGAAAGAAGAAATAACGTAATTTGTGATGTATTTATGTTATGAAGCATAAATGTAACTAAATTAAAACAACTTAAATAGTTATACTGTATAAAACATGTTATTAAATTTATTTAATGTTTAGTTTTTATGCAGTACAGCACAAAGGATGTTACAAAAAAAAAAAAAAGTAATTTTTTTAATGCTGTCAGTGAGCTAGCTTGATTTTTTTTCTTGTTTTATCACAGTTTTATTTTTGTCTGTGTGTAATTGATAATGATAATAATTTTTTTTTCCTTTTTTCCAGCTGCATATTTCACTTTTTTTTTCTTTTCATTTGCGAATCGCCTTAAACATAATCACGGGGGAAAGAAAAGAAAGGAGTGAACATTTAACTTTTTGCTGTATCAACTATATTGCACACAGCAAAAGTACTTTTAACCACAAGAAAAGAAAATTTTAATATGAAATTTTTTTTCTGGGAAGCAACCAATAACATAGTATTTTGATGAAGAAAATATGTCGCACAATAATAAGATTTATGAAAACTTATTTTGTCAGTAATAAACTTGTTCTATATAAACTACGAACAACTCTTGTGCCAGCTTCGAAAATGTTCCTTTGTTAAAAACATCTGATCATGACGTCATTACCTGTTTACTACGTTTATATATGGTTGATTATTGTTATTTCTTCGTTTAGAACTTTGAACTTGATATGAATGAACGAAAATTCATAAACAAACAAAAAGTTCCATTCTTAATGCGGCTCACTTTTATCGGCTCAAAAAACAAGATCAACCAATGAATGTGTCTTATTTTGTTGGTCAGCCAATCACTGTAAATGAGATTCACCATACTTTACAGTACAAGCTATGGTGATTTTTAACTGAATTTTAATTAAATTGCCATTAATACATGATAAGCTTTTGTTAATTATTTTCATTATTTTCTCTTTATATAATCAGATTTATGTATTTTGTTTGATTGAATTGTATGTTACGTTATTGTATGTATTAGTCCTGCCTATTATTGTTTACATTTTTAATTTAAATTTAACAAGACCAATACTTGCTGTATAACATAATAATATACAATGTTGCTATGAACTGCTTGAGTCAATAAAAATATGTTTATTTTATTCTATTTCTATTCTAAATAATAATAAATTATAATAATTTCTCCAATTAACATTTTATTATTTAAATTATTAAACTAGATTAACTAGAATATGGATATATGAACTATAATTATCAAATTTTAATAATAATTACTGTAATTAGACTACTTAAATCATATAGAAATATTAAAAATATTTTATTACAGTGATATAATCAATATGCTTTTTAAAAAATACTTTTTATTTTCATGACGAGTAATTATATTAAAAAAATTGATCCTTTCATAATAAAACGTTTAAACGTGATAAGTTTAGTAGGTAAAAAAGCGATATTGTTATATAGTTGAATACAACTTTATAAAGCTTCACTTTATATTATACCTAATAAACAGTAACATAGAATGCAGTATACTCTAACGCCTTGCAGTTCCGCAACTTTTACTACTCAAAAGTATTTCAAGTTCTCTAACTTATAAGGGGTGAAAAAGGGAAATTGAAAACGAACTCTTCTTCTAATGACCAATCACAAGAAAATCAAATAAAACTCTCTAGTACTTTTTTTTTAGGTGACTGACCAGATACTTAAGGGCTTGTTATCTTTGCGATGTTGCCATATCGGTAATACTACTGATAAAAAAAGTTTCGCAAAAAAAAAAAAAAAAAAAAAAAAAAAAAGTTTTTCTTCTTCTGTAAAATATACTTTTCGTGACATTTTCAATTATAAAAACAGTAAGTTAACCCTTGATCTTTAAAATCTATATAAAAGCTCTTAAAATCTTTTTGTTAAGCTAATTGTTGTGCCATAATCATAATTACATACTGTAAAAACTGTTCTTTTATGTTCATAAGATTTTAAATTCTGCATTATATAAAAATTTGTAATCAAGATTTCTTCCAAGAAATCCAGATTAATTTTTAAATATTATGTGTTTTTCACCAGTATCTAAAACTTTATCTTTTTGATTTTAAAACTTTATCGGATCAAACAATCATGCCTTGCCTTTCGCTTAAATAAAGACGTTTTGAATTGAATTTAGGAGTTTTGCATTTCAAATTTTATAATTGTATTATGTCCATGCAATCTGCCTATATTTAATATTATTATTTTTGTTCCAGAATAAGATTAAATTGTTATTTGACAGTTTCTTAATTTATTTTCAAATAAACAAAAATATATTATTATACATTATACTTATAAATGTACGACCTTTAATGTGAACATCTTTTTCAAGTCATATTCACTACTAGTGATCAAAAAGTATATGCCAAATACCATACATGTATGCAGAATATTAAATAGACGACACTCATTTAACATGCAACTGTAAGTTTAAATGATAATGATAACATTATGAATTTTACATCAAATTACAATTTGTATAACTATTTATTTATTTATATAATAATAAAAATAATAATACTATTTTTTATTTACTTTTATAAAAATTATTTCAACAAAATATATAATAAATATTAAATATATACATATAAAAACTATATATTTTTTTTAAAAAAAAGTTAAGTTTTGATGAAACTAATTTTGCCCTCAATAACATTTTTCCACTCAACAAAAATTTAAAATCAAATTCCATGCATGAATTATTAAAAGAAAATGTAAAATATTTTAAAAATGAAAGAACAATATTGTCACGTTAAAAAAAATGAAAAGATTTTAATCTTTGATTTCATTTACATATATAAATATGAATATATATTTTTTTTATAAAGAAAACAGAACACAATAAAACTTCTGTAGTTAACATATTGATGTTGAATTTCTCAAAGAAATTATTGTAATTTTACATGTGATAATTATGCAAAAATATTTTCTTGTTTTCGTTTACATTTCATAATTAGAAAAATAAGGGAGGGGGGGGGGATGTAATATATGCAAAACATTGTATATTTTATTTAGGGCGTAGGCCATAAAAAGAATAATAATACAAGACTTCTTTCTCTAAATATACAAAAAAATTATAATTTACAAAGTTCTGAAGTGGCCAATTTTTTAGGTTGTACTGTTCATTTATCAAAAAGAAAACCAACTTTCGAACAATATTTTGTTTAATTATTATTATATTAATCAAATAATTTAAAATGATAAGATACAGTACAATTTATGCCTGCTTATTGCCCATATCTTTTTAGAGTAAATGAAGATGAAATCTCGAAATTTTCTACATTAATAATGATAATAAAAAATCATTATATCCGTGCTCTCAAACTATCACCAACTCTATAGTCTTTAATTTACGTACTTGATTTATTATTGATTGTAAATACGACATTGTGTAATTAAAACACTGTCAGTTCATGTATATTATAGATTAAATTACTATGCACTATACTTCTAATTTAGTTTTTTAATCGTCAATAACTGAAATAATGGTACAAAAGCTTTAGTATTTTAATTTTTTCCTGTTAATCTTTCGATCCATTTACCATTTTAGCATATTTTGAATTTAATAATTAATTTTAGTGTTGATAGCGAGATCATAAAATATTCAGTCAGTACGTTAATAAATATTAAAAAAAAATGTTAATAAAAATTAAAAATATAATTTGTTTTTTATCATAAGATAATTTTAAAATTTGTAATGGATATAATGATATTTATTATTTAATATAACGCAATTCAAAATCAAATCAGGTTTATAATTTTCAATAAAACTAACTTTTAAATATGTGAATCAAGTTGGCACCGACAAAATCTCCGAACGCAACGAAACTTACTGACGATTTAGTGCTCAAGTAAAATTATCATTTTTAAAAATTGCAACACGAATTTTTATCTGTCATTAATAAAATAATGTACTAATCAAGTCTTTATCCATAAATACAGGTATAACAGCAGTATATAAAACTGTCAAATTTATAAAAGCCAAAAAAGAGAATTAATATATTTTTGTTTTATTGCGAAAATAATAATGCATCACATAATATCAAATAAATATAAATATCAATAAAATATTGTAGTATACTTAAAAACCAAATATATTTCTAAATAATTATAATTTTAAATATAACCAATACTTAGAATCACGAAAAAAATAAAAAGTTTATAAACAAAAAATTAACTAAATTTGAGCATTATATAACACTATAAAAATTTATAATTTAATATTACCAATAATAAATTGATAATATATAATAAAATTTCATAACTTACCATTAAAGTTTCACCATGTATGGATAATATATATATATATTTTTTCTAGCAATCACGTGTTACCTTGTACAAGGATAAAAGTAGGGTTGTTGGAGGGAGTGAAAGGAGAGAGAGGGGGTGGAAAAATTGGTTGGCATAGAAACGGCGTCATCACAAATACCCCAAGTATTTGGGATCACGAATATACCATTCTCATGAAAAAAAAACTTTTTTTTTTCTTATTTAAAAAAAAAATAAGTAGATGATTTTATTTTATTGAACTTTTTCTGATATCTACAGGGAAAAAAAATACTTGGAATAAATTTTTTATTATGGATTATAAAAATATAACAATGAATATTATGATGTTATAAAAATTATATTTACTTTTTTTAAAAATATTTTATAATAATTTTTAATGTTGTAAAATACTTTAAATTATTTATTAAATTTTTAAAAAAATTATTTTATTAATTACCTTCCTTCATTATTTTAAATACGGTTTAACCGTTTACGTAATAATTTTGTGTTATGGCAATATGATGACTATAGGAGTTCAAAATATTCATTCTAATACTAAACTAATCATCGTCAAGGAGCGTAGCTGTGAAGTAAGGAATTAATCACAGCTGCCGATTCAGGAAAAAAACCGAAGAAAACATTGTAGCATCCCTTATGGCATATCTTATGATTTAACTTTGCAGGATCATGTTATTAGCATAATTAAAAGAGAAAACTACTGTGAATTGGCCGAAATTAGTTAAATAAAGGAACTTAGAAACCCATGAACGAGTTTTAAGTTACAGTATTTAAAAAATAATAATAACTATTCATCACTGGTATCGTCCATTGTTATTAGAATATTTTTCAGTTAAATTCTGTGCTTTTAAGTTTTGCACTCCTATAATTACTCTATTTCAGAATATTATCAAATTTGTTAAGATTTCCATAATTCTATAATACCCTTATAATATTTAGAAATGACTATATTGTAACTTGTAACTTATCACTGCAGTTGTATACGTAAATTTAAAAGACTTCTACTCATTTTAGGGTGTTGAAAATTTGATGCAAGATAACTAAATGAAAGTGCTTTTTTTTTTTTTTTTTTTTTTTTTTTAATGACAAAAGTTCAAAGCCCTATATATATAAATTGAACGGAAGTATTTTTTTAAAAACTACCATTTCAAAGGCATATTATGGTAGAATTACCATGATACTTTGATATTATGTATTATTATATTTTAAAATGCAATTATTAAAGTAAGAATAATATGAGCTACGCTTACATAACGTTAACATCGATTCAAAATGCACTTATTCTAGCAGTCTAGCTATTCCATATCTTACCAGAAATCAACTATATATTAAAGACATAGACAACATGAAAACAATAGCATTTACATCACAAAGCACTTGATGAAACTTATACATAAATAACGTTAATTAGTCTCAAAACCCAACTGTAGTGCCGTAGCAGTGATCAGAATTTTTCGATTTATGCAACCCGTATAACATTTTCATACTAGTTTCTGACGTCATAAACAGAAATATTCAAGCAAATTGCATACTTTACATTTTTTTCACGCTCTCTTGTGGGGCCACATTTAAATTCTGGTAAAAATTGTCATCAGTTTTGTATATCCCATTTTGTGTTTATTAATTAAAAAGAACGTGTTGTTTCATGTTTTCTATGCCTTTAATGGAAATTTGCAAAAATGATAAAGAAAAGGGTTGTTATTGTTGGTAGACAAAGAAGACTCTTGTTTTTTTATTAGGACTGAAAAAAAGTAAAATTTGCCCCTATAGTATCTCTCGTTTAATATTTTGAAACCTCAGTACAGTAAGTAGTTTTTTTTAATTAGACAGACACACAGTTGAAAACGTGGTCTTGTAACTTCCAAAGTATATAGGAAATTTAGGAATCCTTTTTGCTTTTCCCACACTGATTGTGAATAGCTATAGCGCTTCACTGGTAAGACCCATTAAATAATAATTGCTAAGGACAGTGAAAAAAAAACTTGATTAATATCTATATATTACTCGTATTCAATAAAAATATAAAAATTATTAATAAAAACAAATAATTAAGGCAAAACTTTATTACTTTACGACTATAGGGTGGTTTTATTCATGTTAAAGTCGATGCCATAAGTGAGCGCTAAATAACATGGGCCAGTATGGGAAAATGACTCATTTTGCCAGTTTAAAAATACTTCGCAATATTTTTGAGAGCATTGATGCTGTTAACAGGTTGAATTAGTTTTTCAAGTATGCAAGAAAAATAATAATTACCAAAAAATTGTTAATTTTTCAAAGAAAATAGCCAAAAACTACGATTCTCCTTAGCTGTTTAATGTTATTCATTGCTCAAGATGAGCATCAAAAAGCATTCAGAATGAAGTCATGCGCACACACCCTATAGAAGTTGTAATGCATAAATAAAATTAAATAATTATAGTAATACAAAATTTCTAAAAATATATTTGTTTTAATATAATTTTGATTTTTACAGCAAAAAAATCAAATTGTTTAAATTTGATCTCTCTCTTTCTCTCTCTCTCTCTTTCGTGCAATGAAAATGGAACATAATATGGATGCACCTTAAAATAGAACACAAACAAGAATTCTATACGTTTGTAAAAATTTGTTCTCCGAAATGGCCGTAACATATAATATATATATAGGGGGAAATTCCCACTGCTATACCAAACTTGATACGATTGTAACCGGCGCTCTGTATAAATTTTTTATATTCTCAGTTGACATTGACGATGAAATCAATGGTAGAGGCAAATTAATCTTTTATCTCTCATTTTGAAACCATTTTCATGGTAAAAACAAAATATATAGCTTGCGTATGTGAGAAAAGCTTAGAAATTTAGTATTTGTCAACCCTATTTTAATAGAAAAATATAAACGTGAAATTTCAATTTACTTTTTGTTATTAAGAAGAAGTATTTGAATATTCATTGTATGATCACATATTTACAATGCATTTTTTGAAATAATTTTGTAGAATTCAAGATTCTGTTGAATTTTAAAATTATTTTAGGTGGTTTATAGAAAAATTGTTAAAGGAATAGACCAGATAAAAACATAAACATTTATATCACAAAACACTTGATGGGATTTACATAAATAACTTTAGTTTGTCTCAAAACCCAACTGTAGCTCCGTAGCAGTGATCAGAAAATTCAATTTATGCAACCTGCACAACATTTTTATTCTAATTTTTGCATGTTTCTGACGTCATAAACATGAACTTTCCCGTAAATTGCATACTTTACAGTTTTTTCACGCTTTCTTGTGGGTTGTGGGGCTGCATTAACATTCTGGTAAAAATTGTCATCAGTTTTGAAAATCCCATTTCGTGTTTATTTATTAAAAATCACATGTTGTTTTATGTGGTCTATGGCTTTAACGCACAATTTAAAAATTTAAGAGTCAAACAATTGATATACGCTAAATAAAATAATAATAAAGCTTTGAAATGTATAGGATTATGTATGCCTCATGGTATTAAATAGGTATTACCCTATAGGGGTATAGGGTGTAGTCGATGTCATGTTGGATCTCTCCATAACTAGGTGCTGCATACGAAAATAACTCATTTTGCCAGTTTATAAACACTATGCAATATTTTTGAGAGCATTGATGCTGTAAATATGTTAAATTAGTACCTCAAGTATGTGAGAGGAAAAAAAATTAACCGATTTGCCGAAGAAAATTGCCTGAAACGAAGTTTTTCCTATGCTCAGCATCAGCAATGTTATTCACTACTCCAGTATGGCCTCCAAGTGCATTAAATATGATGTCATGCGGATACACTCTATAGTATATGCTCATGACGTCATACTAAATGCACTTTGACGCCATACTGGAGCGATGAATAACATTCCTCAGCATAGGACGAATGTGGTTTTAATTTTTTTTTAACAAGTTAATTTTTTGTTATTATTTTACTCTGGAATACTTGCACTTGACACCCCAATTAAACCCATTGACAGCATCAATGCTCTCCAAAAAATATTACCACATTAAACTGACAAAAATAGTTATTTTCTCAAACCGGCCTATGTTAAATATTTGAAATTGTTTATTGAAATGTATAGGTTTCTGTATAAATATGCCTATAAATATGACAATATTTTAGTAACATTTTAGTTAATACTGTATGAACCAAAAATGTATTGAAAATTTGACTGTTTTGATTTACGATAATCATTTTTAAACATGCTTACAAAAAACTTTATAAAATATTATAGTACAAAGTATATACTATACCATACCCTATACTTCTTCTCTTTTTCTCCATTTTCAATAAATTTAAATTTATGCGAAGAGGTATATATAAAATTTATTGAATCGATTACACTAATGTAAAAAGAATTATGTTTGAATTTTTTATATTAATCTCCTATTAGTAAAATACTGAACGAATAAATTATTTTCTTTTTCTAAATTCTCATGAAATATATAGCTATCCTCCAAATGCAGGATTAATTGTATAGCTATTTCAATAATATATTATGTATGATAAATGTGTTTCTTCGTTGATATTATTTTATAAATTCAGTTTAGTAACAACGATTATTTAAGTTTTTTTTTTTTCGTTGCACCTAATCTTTAAAAAAAAAAAAAAAAAAAAAACGTATTTTATTAAATGTTGTAAGATTTTTGGGTACTTGAAGTATTTTTTACCTATTGTTAGATTAAATTGCAGCACGAGGGGAAATACGTTTTGCATATTGACAGTTGCACAAATATATATATAGCATTCGCAACAAAACTAGTGCACCAATCAGAGGAGCGCTAGAAATTGACACGGGACCCCTAATTTAACATTACGCTTATGGGGATGAGAACCCCCCCCCCCCCCCCTTTGCGATTTTTGAGAAAAACTAATGCACTGATTCCGGTAAAGTTTAAATGAGGGATACTATAGGCATACTTAAACGTGTTTTAAGTCATGATTGGTGGAGGAAGAAATGCGGGTAAGGACTTGATTACTTAGTGATCAAATTCTCAAATTGTTTACTTAATGCTCGCATCTTAATAGAAAAATAAATTCGATCACCAAAGTTTACAACAGTGAAAATATTTTAATATTACTCGTGATTTCATTTAACAAAGCTATATGAAAAATCAAATAAAGGAATGGAAAATTTAGCTCTTTCAGATAATAATAATACCAAATGGTTTTTATTAGAGGCCAAAAAAAGGTACAAACCCACTTATATGGTCCTCTGATCGTGTTAGAAACATTTTTGTTCCACAAACAAATAATGAAGAGAGATTAGAGTATGGATTCTAGAAATTTAAAACTGGAACTCACTAAACATTTCGTGCATTTTTTGTCTCCAATAACATGTATGTTTATATACATTAATCTCTAATGCATAGAATTAAGCTAAAATAATTCAAATTTTGATACTATAGAGACTATAGATCAAACATTTAAAATGTTTACTCTCTAACAAGTGAATGTTTACACTCACTATATACCAGCTAATATAATGACTTCTAGTGAAATGAGGTACGTATTATACAGAGCATACATACACTAATGATTGATTACTGATTAGGAAGTACTCATATTATTATCACTCCGGTACTCATCAAACTTGTATCGATATAATTACTATAGCCTTTAACGAACAGTTTGAAAGTTTAGTAAAATCTGAAAATAGTACACTCATGCTTTGAGGTATTATCACATTATCACCAATGCATTTTAAAGGTTTACATAGTTTAAACGATTTTGCGTTTGAGAATATAAGTAGTAATGCTGTTCGTATTCTCGTATACCCTGTTTTCTGTTACTAAAATGACGATCAACTGTGGTTATTTAAATGTATATTGCGTTTTTTTTTTTTGTGTGTGTGTGTGTGTGTGTGCAAGAAAACAGAGTTTTTGATCAGCACTAACATTTGCTTTCTGAGTAAGTAATTTTTTTTAAAATTCATAAATAAAAACTTCCAATTAAATCCCCCCCCCCCCCCCATAAATTTCTTATGTTTTATGTTAATCAAACTTCATAGAGTGTATATTCAAAGGTAAAAACATAAGTATTTATATCACAAAACACTTAATGGGATATAATTAAATAAATAATTCAGCAACGTAGCAGTAATAAACGTTCAATTTATGCAACCCGAACAACATTTTCAGCTTTCATACAATTTGTTTTCCGGTTTTTGAAGTTAGAAACCGGCATTGTCACGCAAATAACATACTTTACTGTATTTTCACGCTCTCTTGTGCGGGGCCACATTTATACTCTGGTAAAAATTGTCATTAGTTTTGGAAACTCCATTTTGCGTTTAGTTATTAAGTTACATGTTATCACATGTCATCTATGGCTTTAATTTAAGAGTATTTCTAAGCAAAAAAAAAAAATATATATATATATATATATATAATTTTCTAAATCTCTTTTTCTAATTTCATAAAGATTTAGAACAATCACCTATTTATCAACATTAAATAAAACAACTATAATTAATTTTCCTAAATTTATTTTTGTCAAATTTCCGTGTGTTTTGCTATAATAGTATGCTATTAAAAACAAAAAGCAATTAAGTCAAAATGTGCGTGATTGTATTATTATTCACATAATATAGTATATTATTATTTCTTGGTATTAATCGTTAGGTAATTTACTCAGTAGTATAATGTTCTATATTATATTATAAGATTCATATCATTTTCATATAAAAATATTATCATAATAATATAGTGGTTTTTGAACTTGTAGCTTATATATGTTTATATAATGTACGTACTATTTTGTCATATATATATTATAAACATTTGTTTCATATATTTTTGCATTTATTTTTTGTTTCTTAATATTTTTAAAGTTAACAATAATTCTGTTTAGATATTAATAATCCATAATAATGAATGAAAACAAAGACAAATTATTTTAAATGTTTTCAATTTGCTCAGATATTTACATATATAATAGTCAGCATGTCCATAATCCATATATAATTTTGCACTTCATAATTGCACGGAATCAACAACAACAACAACAAAAGAGTAATAAATTGTCCATAGCTGAATTTCGAAGATCTCTAAATGTTTTTTTTTTTTTTTTTTTTTTTTTTGTTGTTGTTTTTTTTTTAAATATATATTGAAAGATTTTTTTAAAAAAATTGTCCCTAATGTTAGAGATATAATATAGCCGCTGACGTTTTGGAAAATTTCAAATTTTTAGCAGCATGCTGCCATCTACTAGCTATATACATGACATACCACACTTATGGTATACGAATTTGCGTGATGCTGCCCTCTATTTTTGGTTCCTACAATTATGGTATTTATTTTAAAAATAAATTAAAAATATAAGTAAACATTATAAAATTCAATTAAATATTCATACATTTTATACGTTTAAAATAATTTCGCTGTTTTTCAAATCCTATCTTTTTGATACTTGTATTTTTTTTTTTTAATTAATTATGATGAAAGATGAAAGTTTATATTTTTTATTACATACATAAACATTTTGAACAGCATAATATTTAGCATTATATAAGTTAGGTACATATTCATAATTTTTAAGTATTAAATTAAAATTTATCTCAATGATAATAATTGTTAACATAACTTTCAAATAAATTGTAATTGTGTATATGATGAACAAGTAGATAGGTATAATTATCTAGGTACAAATTTTGATCAAGATTTTTATTAATTGGGATATACACATCAGTATTTTAATTAATAAATTAAGATCATCTTTATTTCAATTAAAAACTGTGAAATCTTTTGTAAATGAAGCACCGATGAGATCTTTGTATTTTTCTTTTGTTCCTTCACAAATTCACATATTTTGTATATAGCATTGTATCTTATGGATTTACTCCGGGGAATTTGAATGAATTTAAAAAAAATGCAACAAAAAAATATATTATATAAAAACGTTAAGAATTGGGAATAAATTTGAAAATGATATGCACTATTTCAAACATTTTAAGATTTTGCCGATTGAAGATAATTAAGAAATTTAAGGTTTTTGTCAAAATTAGTTCATATAGATTCTCATGGAATACCAAGATTGCATAATTATAATATTAGAGTTGCGCAAACAAATCCTTTATTTGTACCAAAAATTGTTGATAGATTCAGTGAAAGATTAAATAACTTAAATTTACCTAAGTTATGGAATCAGATTCCAGGACATTTTAAAATACTAAAGTCAGGTTATCAGGTTAAAAAGGAGTTAAAAAATATCATTTTGTATCAATGTCAATAACAAAATTATTTTGTTCAAAATTTAATTTAGTAATGGAAGCTTATATATATTAAAAAATAAATAAAAAGTTTTGTTTCTATGTTTTTGTTCCTATATAAAAAGAAAGAACATTTTTATTTTGGATAAATTAAATTAAAATTGAATGTATAGCTTATGCTCAAGATTAATGTTTATGTATTTATGTATGTAATTTATTATTATTATTTTGTAAATTTAAAAGTTATTTGTACACCATGTGTGTTTATTGAATAAAATTAATGTGTAATAAATATAAATATTTAATTTGAACCGACCCATAAGGCCTCTAGGACTTGGTAGGATTTCTTTATACTGTATGAGTGATAAATAATAATATTAAAAAAAGAATATATTATATTATTTTTCAATAATTTATCATTCGGTGATATGAGTTTTTAATTTTTTAGTGAATACTTTGGTAAAAATTTGACGGGAAATCGTATTGTAATCAACCAATATAGCTATAAAAATTTCCAATAGTTATGGAAAACAAATAAAAAAATTATATTTTGGTTTGTTTTGTTTTTGTTTTTTTTAATACAAAAAAACAATACCTTTATTTCCTTTTAGATGTCCTTGGATGCACTTTTTAATTATAATAGCTTTAATAGCTATTGTCATTTAGATATACATAATATATATATATATATATATATATATATATATATATATATTAACAAAATGTACTTTTCATACAACATTCATCAATAGTGTATTATATAATAATTAGCAACGTTATTATTTATAACTAAAAGTAAAATTAATAATTAAATGCATATTAACTAACGGTATACAAAGCACTATAATAATGATAGCAATGATAATAATGGTTTATCCATGTAATATATTCTCAAACATGATCATGTGTACTTACTTTACTTTGCACGTAATGAGATCTTTGAACACTTTCTTATACAAACACAGCTTTGTTTTATATGTCTAATATCGCTACTGAATTATTTATGGCCATTATTGTATTTAAAAAATATTTTAGTTTTTCAGAATTTTTCATCTCTTAGATTCGTGCAATTAAATTTAAGTTAATAATTACTGTTTGATTTCGCGAGCATGATTTTTCGGTAGAAAACCATAACTTCTGCAGGAAAAAAAAAAAAAAAAAAAAAAAATGAATTCATATATAGCTGTTACCAAAAGTGTCATTGTCATCATGGATGGACAAATTTACTTCCAAAAACATGTGGTTATAGCATCAAACTCAAACGTTTTTTTTTTTTTTTTTTTTTTTTTTTTTTTTGTATACAAGATAAAACCTCCTCCCTTCTCCTATCCTATAGGAGGAACGTTTCTAAATTCTAAATATATTTTTATGTTATAATTTATAATGATACAATATATCCTTGTTTTTGATGTTTTTTGCATGCCTTTCACCAATAAAAAGTAGTTTTATGTCAATTAGGTATTTTTTGAAGTTCCTGTGTGTTTAATTAGGGAATATTTATTTAAATTTTATATATTAATCCTAACTCATAGCATAGCTTGTTTTGTTGGTGTGTGTTATGTATTTGTGTATCTATTTATTAACTGATTGATTGATTGATTCATTGACTGATTCATTGATTCACTGATTGATTGATTGATTGATTGATTGATTGATTGATTGATTGATTGATTGATTGATTGATTGATTGATTGATTGATTGATTGATTGATTGATTGATTGATTGATTGATTGATTGATTGATTGATTGATTGATTGATTCATCGATTGATTTATTACTTCATTGATTCATTGGTTGATTTATTACTTCATTGATTGATTGATCGTTCGATTGATTGCAGGAACAACTATGATAAAAATTACAAGAAACAAAATAGTTTCAGCATAAATGCAAATTAATGGCTCTTCGTTTCTACTACTATGCATTTTTTGTGTACGTATGTATAAAAACAAACAAATTATAATGATAATTAGACTATTTTGTGAGTTACATTTAATTTTAGCCTTGAACAATATTTAGCTAGATGTGATTAATTTGCTATTAATTTTATTTATTATAAATCATTCTATTCACAACAACAAATATTATTATTTTTTATGAATATGTACTATTTACAGTAATTATTACGTATGGTAATAATAATATTAACTGTGTGTACTGTTAGTCTAATGAAAAATAGCTCTTTTTTTTTCTTATTCTTCTTCTTATTTTTTCTATAATAACATATTTTTCCCTACAAATTATGGATTAGGGCTATAAATAATATTATTTTTATTTTTGTTACAATCAGTCATATAATGATATAATGAGAGATAATTTGGTAATTAGACCATAAGTTAATTTGTTTACTGCATATTATTATTCTGATAGAGCATAATTTTTCATTTTAATTTGTTTAAATGTTCCAGATTTTTAAAAACAAAATTTATTATTTTTTATATGCAATTTAAACAAAGTGATGTTATGCACATCCTATTTAAATAGATAAATGAGTGAATTTTATTGCCACTTTGTGTCGTAAATTTAACACACAGGAAAAATAAATAAAGTAACTTATTCTACTTTGAACAATTTCTATATATTGTAGAGTACAAATCAATGTTATTATTTTATCATAACATATAAGTCGTTATGCTGAATATCTCATCTCAACTCAACTGTGTAATCAATATACAATATAGCATAAATTATGTTGTTATACATAAATGTTGTTACATCGAGTTAGCATAATTATTATACACTCTAGCCAAAACAAGGTCATTCCCGCCAAAAGCTGTATCCGCGGTGCTAAACCAATGAGAGAGCGTGTTATATACCTACTAGCCAATCACAGTTGACTTTACATTGTTAATTACACTGTATCCGCTCGAACTAGTATTGGGAGAAGTGTATACGTACTTACACCCAAGAACATTTTAGTTTGCATGATCGCCCACAGATATCGCCCATTTCAAATGACAGTTTTTGGTTAAATAAACGATTATTTAAGAAATATCGAACATCCTTACGTGGCGTGGACTTTACTTACATCTGTATTGTGTATACAACTAAAAATAAATTACAAAGCACCATAAAAATCACCCAAATTTAAAGTTAAATTGGTGCTCTCACAGAAAATGTGATATGATAATATTATTTTTCATGAGAGGACATAATTTATTATTATTACAGATAATCACATCAATTTGCAAGATCATGGCTGCAGCTCTCATGGATCTTGGTGGCACAGCGATGCACCAAGAGAGAAATTTTTTGTACAGTGCACGTCGTGGACAAATTCAAATAAAAAATGGTACAAGACGTTTTTATTTGCTATGTTTTTTTTTTTTTTGTTTGTTTTTTTTTTTATGCAAATTTAAAATATTTCTATTATTAGTCTCCCAAAATTAAAATACAATAAGAAAATTATATTTGCATATGATTGAGGTTACTTAATAGATTTATATTAGCACGGACAAAAATAGTTTCGTAATAATTTTAATTATGATAGCTGATTTTTAGAAGAATTTGTTCATTACAGCATTATCTATGCTATATACTGCATTAGTAACTATGATAAAAGAAACATAAATATTATGCTCTACAGCATAATTATTTATGCTGTTCCAATTTAACATCGTTTATGCTATAATGACATAAATGCATCATTACGTAATTTATTCTTTTCTTGTGCTAATACTTTTTCTGCTTGTGTCATCCGTTCATCCGTATGTTTATTAAATCTAAATGTAATTAAATAATTAATTAAATTAAATTAAATTAAATTAAATTAAATTAAATTAAATTAAGTTAAGTTAAGTTAAGTTAAGTTAAGTTAAGTTAAGTTAAGTTAAGTTAAGTTAAGTTAAGTTAAGTTAAATTAAATTAAATTAAATTAAATTAAATTAAATTAAATTAAATTAAATTAAATTAAATTAAATTAAATTAAATTAAATTAAATTAAATTAAATTAATTAATCTAAATGTAAATTAAATTAAATTGTCAACGAAAAGAGACTACATTAGACGTGGCGCGCTGGAAAAATTATATTTTGACTCTAATTTACTAATAAAGGAGCAACTTTTTTAAATATGACTTTAAGGGTTGTATTTAGACGGCTTATATCTCAAAATCGAGAATGAAAACTTTGACAACTTTATGATAATATTTGAAAGTTAATAGTAATAGCATGCCTATGATAAAAATTTTAGATACCCGTGACCATCAGATAAAAGAGAATAAATAAATTATTGAAATTCACGTGAGTTCTTATGGGACTTAAACTTCAAAAAATCTTAATTTAAAATCTAGCAAGGTGACCCCATCTTTTTTTTTTTTTTTTCCTAATGTGTCACTGTGCAAAATTTCAAATTTTTCTTTATTTACAACTTTTTAATCAAATCTGAAATCCCGTATAGTAGCTGATTTCTCACTTTAAGCAATTTTGCTCACATCCTCTTCCGTTTCGTCTACTACGCATGCGCAGTACGGTAAAACGGAAGCGGTTGTAAGCGAAATCTCCTAAAGTCAGCTTAAAAACAGTTGTTTCCATTATTAGTCAATTAAACATTTACGCATTGCGAAATCACTTTTTTTCTTTCTTTCTTTTTTTTTTTTCTTTTTTTTACCCGTTATGCGAGAAAACTACTTTATCAATAGTATTTACATAGACTTTTACAGTACATGTTTAAAGCTAACAGAAATTTTTAAGAAGAATTCATCACCAATAGCTCCTTTACATAGCAAAATCGTATACAATGTTTTCAGCATTTTTTTTTTAGTGTTAATCACAAAGAGCAGAAGAATAAAATATTTTGTTTTGAATGCGTTAGTGCTAGGAAAAAAAGTAATATTTTGAGATGTATGTGAATTATATGAATGACCACTTATGTTCACTCAAAATCCGGAAAAGGAAGTGCCGGAAGAGGAAACCACGTGACGGTAAAAGTGGGCGGTAGCTCAGGCGTAGCCTGTCTCTGGCAACAACTTTTATCCCACTTTTACCGTCACGTGGTTTCCTTTTCCGGCACTTCCTTTTCCGTTTTTTGGAGTAAACATACGCACTCAATATCTTCCATTTCAATATTTTAAAATTTTTAATGATTTCAGCTCTAAGAGAAGATAAACCCAGTAGACGTAGTTTCATCAAGTTATGCTGCGGAAAACAAACTTGTCAGATTGGATATCATTACACTACTTCCACAACACATAGTCCTACATTTACAAATACAATCATATTAGGGTTTAAATCCTCTTCATTTACATTATCAGCATCAAAAGTGTATGCGAGTACTATTGTTTGGATTCCTGTCATTGGAACTACAAATATGGTAAATAATTATTCTCTTTTTAATTTTCCAAATCTTACAGCTAAGTTTGCTTTAAAAAAAGTGCGTATGAAAATTTCATTATTAGTACATTGTTTTCATCATACCTTTCTTTACCTCGAATATCGATGACTCCGCGGAAAACTGAACTATCTATAGTCTCCGCGCGCCTCAAATTTGTAACATTTGCGCTCTCCACCTCTCCCGAATTTGAAGCATCTCTTACCAGCGCTCCATTACAGATGCCTTAATTTTAGGCCTTTAGGAGAGGCGGAGAGCGCAGATGTTCCAAATTTGAGGCACGCGGAGACTATATAGATAGTTCAGTTTTTCACGGAGCCATCGATATATGTATTCATAATTTCTTTATTTATAAAAAGATAATATTTTGTTGCACATTTTAAAACTGACAATAATAATTAATATTAACACACAAAAAAAAAACGTACTATTTAAGATTTATGTAAACAAATTTGAATATAGCTCTTAAATTATTGTTATACATATTTATATGGAGTATATTTGCACTTCTAATATGTGCAACACAATCTTTTTCGGACGAACACGCACGAACTAACACATTCGCAGGGTTTCTGAAGATTCGGGGTTTAGAAATAATGCAATGCAGTTGCGAAAAACTGCTATGAGAAAAAATGAAAAAACAAATATATTAAAAATTTACTAGCGCAAAAACGTTTAAGTATTTAGATACTGGACTCAAAAGTCAAAACATAGCAAAGTCCAATATCATTACCTCAAGGATATCTATATGGACTGTTATCAAAAACAAATTTTGTAGAAGCAGAGAGAGGTAATTAAAAAGTTTTTCTGGAGTCACTTAAATGAGTTTAAAAATGCATCAAGCATGCGTACACATAATAATTGTCAAAACATATTTAAACTTTTATGCTAATTTTCAATGCAATTCTTTTTTTATGAGAAAAATCCGCAACCTTCATGAACAAGCTAAATCCTTTTTCTTTTCTTTTTTTTTTAAATAAGAAAAACACCAGGTAGCGCCTATATACGAGGCTCGCAGGATCCGGGGGCCTCGGTCGGACACAATAAATTACAAACAAAGAAAATAAAAGACAATATTTCAATATATTATAATGTGACCACACACCACACACCGCACCCGCTCTACTTGGCCTGTGTTATCTTTGAGTGAATATGGTGCTTCAATTTATCCAATGCTTTTGTAACTTACTGTGCCCATATTGGTACCCGAAATGAAATGAATAACTTGACCTTGACATTTAAATGTTGCATTTCAGTTTATATATAGTTGTGAAAGTTTTTGATATCCGTGCGGTACATAATATACGATTGTGGCAATAAATTTTACCATTTAAATTTATAAGCATTGTTTTCGTGTGAATATATATCTTTGAAGCTTTAGGGTGAGCTTTTGAATGGTAAAATTATTATTGCACAAATACGTGTACAAAACCAAAGACATTATAATAACTCCTATGACAAAACGCTTGTGATACAGAATATTTTTAACCATTTCAAAACTCTCGTACAATTTACAATGTTATTCGTATGAGGAAGAATTATAGGTGTGAATTTAAATGTTAAAAGGAACATCACAATTATACGTGAGTGTATACGCATCTTGTGATTTTCCTTTATTTTCCATCACTTATTTACATAAATGTTTTTTACGTATAGTTATGAAATTAAATTTATGGTTTAAATTATAATCAATCATATTTGCAACAAATGTACGAGTATGTGATTGAGTATGAAAGTAAGTTAATATATATATGTATATATATGTATATATATATATATATATATATATATATATATATATATATATATATATATATATATATAAAAAACTAATAAAGGAGCAACTGGGTTGAGGCCGACTTTAAGCAATTTCGGTCACATCCGCTTCCGTTCCGGCGTACTGCGCATGCGTAGTAGGTAGAAAACGGAAGCGATGTGACTGAAGTCGCTTAAAGTCGGCCTCAAAACATTTTTTTTATTAGTCAATATATATATATATATATATATATATATATATATATATATATATATATATATATATATATATATATATATATATATATATATATATATATATATATATATATATATATATATATATATATATATATATATATATATATATATATATATATATATTGACAATGTGTGTTTCAGATCAAATACAACAGACACCGATCAACAACTTATAAAAAAGAATCTTATTCAACGATATCATCATGGAAAAATATCAGACATAAAAAAACTACAATTTCTGATGAAAATACTACTGAAGATCCACTTACAATTCTTAGTTCGGAAGATGATAATGATATAATACCTTTTACATTAGCAGTTACATATCCAAGAAAAAGAACAAAAATAACGCAATCAAAGAGAGTGAGCACAAATCCTACAATTAAAATAACTTCAAAGCCAACAGTTATTGTTACAATATCAAAAAATAAAAAAAATAAAACTATAGATTCGTTGACTAGTATTTCAAATACCACAAGCAAAATTTCTCGAATTGAAACAGTGAACAAAACAAGGTCTACTACAAATAAAGCCAATTCAATAAGCAAATCATCTACGTCAACTGATCTTGAAGACTCATCGTCATCAAGCATATTGTCTTCCAGAAAAATTTCAACAAAATCCAGTACAGTTAACAATTCATCTTTAACAACAACAACATTATCAACAAGTACAAAAAAATTAACATCAAGTAAAATATCTTCCACAACCACAAAAATAGTTACCTTATTATCCTCAACTAACGATGATAACTACATGATAACTGACGATGAGATGACTACAGAAGATTTGAGTACAGAAGATTTGACTACAGAAGATTTGACTACAGAAGATATGACTACAGAAGATTTAACTACTGTATCTATTATCAAACGTACTACCAAAAAGCCAACAGTTACCACATTATCATCAGATATATTAACTGATGAAATGACTTTAGAAGATTTAACTACTGTATCTATTATCAAACGTACTACCAAAAAGCCAACAGTTACCACATTATCATCAGATATATTAACTGATGAAATGACTTTAGAAGATTTAACTACTGTATCTATTATCAAACGTACTACCAAAAAGCCAACAGTTACCACATTATCATCAGATATATTAACTGATGAAATGACTTTAGAAGATTTAACTATAGTATCCCTAACCACAAGTACTACAACAAAGCCACTAGTATCAACTATATTTTCTAAAACAACTACAACAGCTTTAACTACCTCAAAGCAACCAGTAACCTCATTAGCACCATTATTGACTACATTAGCTATAACGACTAAAACAGCTTTAACTACCACAACTACTATCACAAAACCACCAGTAACCACATTAACAACAGTAGCAACTACACTAGCTACGACGACTACAACAAAACTAACAGTAACAACTACACAAGCTACAACGACTACAACAAAATCAACAGTAACAACTACAATAGCTTCGACGTCTTCAACAAAACCGACAGTAACAACTACACTAGCTACGACGACTACAACAAAACCAACAGTAACAACTACACTAGCTACGACGACTACAACAAAACCAACAGTAACAACTACATTAGCTACGACGACTACAACAAAACCAACAGTTACAACTACACTAGCTACGACGACTACAACAAAACCAACAGTAACAACCACACTAGCTACGACGACTACAACAAAACCAACAGTAACAACCACACTAGCTACGACGACTACAACAAAACCAACAGTAACAACCACACTAGCTACGACGACTACAACAAAACCAATTGTAACAACTACATTAGCTACGACGACTACAACAAAACCAACAGTAACCACATTAACAACAGTAACAACTACACTAGCGACGACGACTACAACTAAACCAACAGTAACAACTACATTAGCTACGACGACTACAACAAAACCAACAGTAACAACTACACTAGCTACGACGACTACCACTAAACCAACAGTAACAACTTCATTAGCTACGACGACTACAACAAAATCAACAGCAACAACTACACTAGCTACGACGACTACAACAAAACCAACGGTAACCACATTAATAACAGTAACAACTACATTAGCTACAACGACTACAACAAAACCTACAGTAACAACTACATTAGCTACGACGACTACAACAAAACCAACAGTAACCACATTAACAACAGTAACAACTACACTAGATACGACGACTACAACAAAGCCAACAGTAACAACTACATTAGCTACGACGACTACAACAAAACCAACAGTAACAACTACATTAGCTACGACGACTACAACAAAACCAACAGTAACCACATTAACAACAGTAACAACTACACTAGCTACGACGACTACAACAAAACCAACAGTAACAACTACATTAGCTACGACGACTACAACAAAACCAACAGTTACAACTACACTAGCTACGACGACTACAACAAAACCAACAGTAACAACCACACTAGCTACGACGACTACAACAAAACCAACAGTAACAACCACACTAGCTACGACGACTACAACAAAACCAACAGTAACAACCACACTAGCTACGACGACTACAACAAAACCAATTGTAACAACTACATTAGCTACGACGACTACAACAAAACCAACAGTAACCACATTAACAACAGTAACAACTACACTAGCTACGACGACTACAACAAAACCAACAGTAACAACTACACTAGCTACGACGACTACAACAAAACCTGCAGTAACAACTACATTAGCTACGACGACTACAACAAAACCAACAGTAACCACATTAACAACAGTAACAACTACACTAGCTACGACGACTACAACAAAACCAATTGTAACAACTACATTAGCTACGACGACTACAACAAAACCAACAGTAACCACATTAACAACAGTAACAACTACATTAGCTACGACGACTACAAAAGCTCTGTCTACAATATCCACAAGTACTACCATAGCAGTTACAGTAACTTCTAGCTTAAAAAGTATTTCCGAACTTTTAGCAGAAATAGATAGACTTGAAGCTTTAATCGATGAAACTACAGACGAAGCAGCTTTGTTAAAGCTTGAAGCAGAAGTGGAAGTATTATTAAAACAATTACCATTTTGAGTTCATATGTATGCAATACTCTCTGTACTGTCCAAGACATGTTAAAATTATTCAAAAGGGGGTGTAATAAAGATAACACAAAATAATTAATAAAACTTTATCTTCTTTAATTAAAAATGTTGATAGTAGTGACATTTTATTCTTTATTCTGCGTTTGAAAAAAAAAATACAATCTGACAGAATTTTTTTTACCCCAATAAAAGACTTGCAAAAGTAGGTTTAGTGAGAAAGTAAACAAACTCACAGCCCAACAATACTAACAAAGTGCTAGCAGACGATTTGGTGTTCGTGTCTCAATTTAACATGCTTTCTTATCGTGGAATGCAGCAGCTATAACTTGAGTTATAAATATTTTTTAGAGCTGAAATTATTACTGTAGCTTACTGAGCCCCAAAGCTTTTGTTTAACTGGATTTAAAGTCAATTGGGTGAAAAAAAAAAGTTAACCAAAACACTTGAAATCCAGGGAAACAAAAGCTTGTAGGCTCAGTAAGCTACAGTAAAAATTTTAGCTCCAAAAATAAAATTCTAACTTGAGTTATAGCTGCTTCATTGCCCCATAAGAAAGCATGTTAAATGTAGACAGGAAATCAAGGTCGTCTGCTAGCACTTAGTAAGTATTGTTTGGCTCTGAGTTTGTTTATTTTCTCACTAAACCTACTTTTACAAGTCTTCTGTTCCAAAATTGATAATGTTGGTTTTGCGATGCACACACTACATGTTCAAATTTGCAATTATAAGTACCGATGCAGAGCATCTTTGTTCATTAATGTTTATATATCTCTTATTACATGTTTTGTTTTGTTTTCTATTATAGTGCTTTTTTATAAGTAATTTCATTTTTTAATTCTGTTATTGTTATCTTCTCAGCAATGCTTTTATTTATTTATTTATTATTATTATTTTTTTTTTTTTGTAAATAATTTTTGACAACACCATATAAAAAATTGTAATTCATTAAAATTTTACCAAAAATATATTTAAATATATTTAAATTTGCTTGTATTTATTGGCTTATGTTAACATTTTTTTTTATTACTAATCTCATTATAAAGAAAAATAATGAGTAGCGTTAGACATATCACATAATTATAGTTCAGCAGTAAAAAGAATGCCAAAAATTATTTTAACTCAATTATAAGTCTTATAATTTCATGCATTTCAGTAATATAAAATAAAAGTATTAAAAATTATGTAAGCTACTACCCACCATAATTGCATCTATCATAGATGCAATTTTTATTGAGAATAAAAAGAAGCTTAAATTCTTTAAAATAAGAATTCAAGAATATAAGAATTTTAAAATAATAATATTAAATGATTATTTATAAAATAGCTTAATATATTATCCGTATTTAATGTTTTTGTTTGTTTTTAATATTTATTTTATGCAGAAAAATAATTGTATGAAACATAAACATTATTCGTGAGTGTAATTTAGCGCCTGGTTTTTACATGGGAAGTATTGAAAATAAAACATTATTCATTTTTCTATCGATATTTTACAAATAATTGTATAAATAAAACATTTGATTTTATTTATTATTATTTTTTTTTTTTTTTTGAAAAGTTTATATTATTTATCACATCACAGTAAAACAATTCAATTTATACTTTGTAATTGTTACCAACACCAACGTCATAACAAAAAAAAAAAAAAAAAAAAGGATTTCCTTTCCGCGTCCTTGACAAAATAATCATATCAATTTTTTAATTACCAATTTTAAAAAATATAAAAATATAAATTTACTAAATGTAGAATTATTTATATTTTGCTAGTGTCTATTATATGGATGTTGTACTATACTGTACTTTGAATAAGCGTAAGTATAAAAATAACGATTTAATAATTATATGATCGTTGTTAAAAATAAACTATAAAACTAACTTTATTTCAATCAAAACTAAAGTGTTCAATTATTAAGATAGAAATTTAAATTATAAATGAACTCAACTATGAAGCCCAAATTAATTTTTTTTTTTTTAAAGTTTTTTTTGTATAGTTTTTTCCCCCTAAAGTGACTTTTTACTTTATTTATTATAGTATACCAATGGAATAGTGTATTGTTATAACCTTGAATAATGTTATGTAACTTTAAATCTTCTGATAGTATTAAATTTAGTATTAATAAAGGTTATCGGTTTAAGAAATTGTTAAAAATAATTCTATGGCTTTAAACACGTAAAAGTATGTCTGGTATTTCTCATTTAAATTTCTCCAAAATCGTTGGAGTAATTTTCTCAAAAATCGCACAAAAACGTGATGTTAAATTAGGGGAAGCTTACCCCGTGTCCCGTGACTCCCCGCGCGCTAAACCTATAAGCTCAATTAAATGTTTTTTTTTTTTTTGTTAGATTTTTTAGAATAAAAGGTATGCATCGTAAAAGAAATGCAAAATAAGAATGATATGCGAATATTTTTCTCTTTCCTCCACCCGCTGTATACATATAGCCCTATACTACCTGGTAAGAAGGGGCGGTTTTATGGTAGGCGCCGCTACTCTTTTGTAATTTTCTCGCGAACAACACAAGCTAGCGATATGAAATAAATTGCATATTAATCCTTACAAAATTGCTCATCACGTTTATACCACCCTTAATTGCGAAAAATTGCGTAGTTAAAAAGTTCGCGACGTCTGAAATTTGCAAAAAAAAAATTAATTATGCTAATTAAGGTAATTAAATATAATTTTATGCAGTTTATCTATTTTTTTTTTACTGAATTCTTGTGTTTTTAGCTTTCTATTGATGCCTTTATTTTTATTCTAGAGGTAATAGTTTCTTTATAAAAAAATATTTTTGGAAAGCATTTTTTCCCGGGACAAACTCAAATTTGGGCATGTTCCACCCCGAAATAAGTTAGGAACTTTTTTTTTGTTGTTGTTCATAATATAGCCCAGATAATGTGTACAAAGTTTCAGCTTGTTATTAATTTTTTCCAACGTCCCATATGCAAAATTATTTAAACGCTGGCCTAATACCTATACATTCCACATTGCTATACCTAATTATAGTAATTATGTATTTGTTGCTTTTACTTGTAGAAATTTGGAAAATAAACTATTATGATAAATTAAAAATATTAGAATTCATTTTGCATTTATAAGATTTTAGCACTCATACGGCATGCCATAAGATTTCATAAAAGAGAAAAATGTTCTTTAACAAGGTTTTATCTTAACACACCATGCATATTTATATTGTATTCTTCATTTATTTTTGTTTCAATAAATGTTATTATTTTAGATAGATAGAGTTATGCAATGTCCTGACTTCCTGGCAACATTTATGGTGAGCATCAAAAATTTAATTCGTTCGTTCGTTCGTTCGTTCGTTCGTTCGTTCGTTCGTTCGTTCGTTCGTTCGTTCGTTCGTTCGTTCGTTCGTTCGTTCGTTCGTTCGTTCGTTCGTTCGTTCGTTCGTTCGTTCGTTCGTTCGTTCGTTCGTTCGTTCGTTCGTTCGTTCGTTCGTTCGTTCGTTCGTTCGTTCGTTCGTTCGTTCGTTCGTTCGTTCGTTCGTTCGTTCGTTCGTTCGTTCGTTCGTTCGTTCGTTCGTTCGTTCGTTCGTTCGTTCGTTCGTTCGTTCGTTCGTTCGTTCGTTCGTTCGTTCGTTCGTTCGTTCGTTCGTTCGTTCGTTCGTTCGTTCGTTCGTTCGTTCGTTCGTTCGTTCGTTCGTTCGTTCGTTCGTTCGTTCGTTCGTTCGATCGTTGGGATACATTTTATCCCAAGCATGACAGTTATAACGGCGGAATTTTGGTAGGTGGCAGTAACAAAATATTAATTAATTAATTTTTTTATTTCAGGTAAAAATATTAAAACTATGAAAATCAAATTAGTCTTTTCATAAATATAATCGAATGGCTCATCATTTATTTGTTTACATTCTTTGTGTAAGTACTCTGTTCTAACTTAATAATAAAAATTGGAAGGAAAAAAAAAGTAACTGATGGGTAAAAAACAAAAGATTTAATTTTAAAATAATAATTATTCTTTTACTTTAATTCCTTTTATATATTATCAAATATATGTTCAGATATTATTTTTTTACTTTACTATATATTTATTTTAATTTCGTTACTATTAATATTTTATTTATCAAGCTTATTTCATAACATTTTAATCTTATGATAAATTTATAATTTGTCGAATAATATTACAGATCATTACACCAATTTACAAAGGTACAAATTTTGATATACCATTAAACATTAAGAGCTATGATAGATTTTTTTATTATTATTATTTTTGTTAATTTTTTTTTTAGTATACTTACTAAAATTATACCCTTTGAAATAAAATAAAATAATAATTATCAAAATAAAATGTAAATTAATAAAATGAATTTAATTTTACTGAGATCATGAAAATAAAAACTAGAAATCAGAAATCAGTGATCATATCTCTGAGAAATCAAAGTGTTAATAAAACAGAATATTAATTAGATTAATTATTTTCAGTTAGCCTCATATATAAAATTGAAACATAAAATTCATTAAAGCTGAATTTTTTTTATAAATTATATTATTTAATTTAAAAAAAAAATGCATTAGGGAGTGGTTGAGGCACACAGTAGAGATAGCCTCACATTTTTAGCCTAACCCTTATTAATACGCCAATTTATAGGTTTATATAATAAAAGCACCCAAACTAATATAATGTAGATCAGTTGTTGTAAAGTCGGTGTTGTTTCTTTATTAAAGACGTAGAACACCTTGAACCAAAAAGTTGTGTAATATCCTAACAAACCTGAAAATCAACGTTGATTTGTCCAGAGTCATTGATTTCTAATTTATTTTCCATTCACAAAATGGTACGAATGGTCAATGACGTCACATCTCGCCTGGTCCACGCGCGCGTAAAACAAGCAAGCGAGCTGTGACGTCAATGACCGCTCGCGCCATTTTGTGAATGGAAAATAAAATAGAAATCAATGACTCTGGACAAATCAATGTTGATTTTCAGGTTTGTTAGGATATTACACAACTTTTTTGTTCAATGTGTTCTACACCTTTAAGATTCTCTAAATTTTAATCTAATATATTATTATTTCATAACTAATTTCAGCTGGATACTATGAACAAAAGACTATTAGACGCAATTTCATAAAACTATGCTGTGAAAAACAAACATGTCTGATTGGAAATTACTATACTACTCCAACTACATATCGTCCTCTTACACTAATTACTTCACCTTATATTGAACCTACAACAAACACAATTATATTAAATTTTAAATCTTTCACTTTCTTAACATCTACAAAAACAAAATTGAATCAATTTACTACAGTTTTTATTCCTTATTTTTCAACAACAGTTACTACGGTAAAATATTATTTTTAAAACTTGTAATGTGTAATTTAATTTGAGATATATATATTGATGTTGTGGCCAACAATATGTATACCTCGTTTTTCGTCACGCAAAGCAAAATGTCTATCTCGTTATTTGCCACGCGTAGCAATATGTGTATCTTATTATTATTATTTTGTCAAGCTATAAGCAAAATGTGTAAGTCGTTTCCCTACGTTATGGAGATGGCGCTTGACTTATACAATATTATATATATATAATAATAATAATAATAATAGATCTTTATTTAAGGCGCATAAAGGGCTTTTTCAACCCTATTACATGAACCTTGGCTAAAACAAATGCCAATATAATTATACATAAAAACATAATTTATTATACAATAATCAAACAATTTTCAACTATTAGGTGGACGCATACACATCCTAGTGACTTATGAGCCAGCTCAATCACAATTTTATTTCAACAAAATTAACACAGTGTAAATATAATGGAATTTTATTTCACCACAACATTATTTTAATATCATTTCAATACGATTCAGACACATTAAAACCTAGGCGTTAAATATCGAGCTAGCAATTTTTTCTCAACATTGTTTTTAAATATATTTTTAGACTGATTACAACACAAATCAGAGCGGAGCTCATTCCAAAGTTTATAACAGATTACTCCTAATGAATTACTTGGAGCATCTCTACCCACAAAGGGTGCTTCGCAAGACAAAAAAAAAAGAGATACGCATTTTGCTACGCGATAGACATAACGCGATAACGAGATAGACATTTTGCTTTGCGTAACAAAAAATGAGATACACATATTATTGCAATAACATATCGGTATATTGCCTTCTGAGCTTTTCCACGGGTTCCTCAGTCTGTTTTGGAGATATCAAAAGATTCGCTTGGCCGTGGCCGAACCGTTTAGGACGAATCTGTTAGGGGTTTGGAAGATTCGGGGTGTAGAAATGCATTTGGGGACCTGCCAGTACATCACTTAAGTTTATTCGGGCGGTGGGGGGGGGGGGGGGGACTGTTAAGTTTTGATCTTTTAAAAGTATATTATTTAATGCACGTTTATATTAATCTGTATAACAATTATCAGAGGATATAAAATGTTTAGAGTATTTTATAAAAATTTACCTAACTTATATATTGCATGGTTTTCATTCATCTGAGTTTTTTTTTTTTATATATAATGTGTTTTGTTCTAGTTGAGATACAGTAGAAAGCAAACAATTACCCGCAGAAAAAAATCTTCAACAAAAGGTTTAAAGAAAATAAAAATAAATCCTACAACAACAAGCCTGATTTCTGATGTGACCATAGCAAAAATAGAATCACCTACTTCAACTATAACAAATAGTATTTCTGAAGTTAGTACAACTATGGCAATCACGTCTGTTTCAATGAGTCCTCCAAGCTCAAAAATAAATGTAGTTGTCACGATACCAACTATTAAAGATTTAACTACAATTTCTACAACTGCAATTGCAACAACCAAAAGTACCACTACTTCATCACCACGTAAGACATTTTTTACAACTTTTTAAATGACATAAATTCATTGACTATATTGTAATGATTTATTAATCATAAATACGTATAGCTTTCATGGTAAAACATTACTCTACCAGTTCCTAGAGAGAGAGAGAGAGAGAGAGAGAGAGAGAGATTGAGAAACTGAAAGTATAATGTTTCATTACTTTAATATATTTTAGGATATATATTTTTCCGAATTTATGAGCACCATGGAAGTAATTTAAGTACCTTTTTAAAGAAGCAGTAAATTATGTTTTTTTTTTTTTTGTTTTTTTGTTGTTTTTTTTATTAAGTGATGATTGTTTTATTAAACGTCCCGAAAACGCCAATTTAAAAATTTAATTATTAACCCGCTGAGAGCAAAAGCCGTTACAGCGACCCCAAACCATACCTCACAACCAAACGTCCTCTCACGCTTGTTTGAGTTACCCTTTTTCTTTTTCTTTCTCTACGACGTGACGTAATATTTTACGTATACATAAAATGTTTTTACGGCTACAGATATTTATGTAGTAAAACAATTTCTGCAAATATAAGAGTAACTGAAGCTCGCACCAAACTAGCGTGTGAGCAAGTTTAGTTTTATGATGTAGGTTCAGGGTCACTGTAACGACTTGTGCTCTTAGCGCGTTAATAATTACAATTTTAAGATCGCGTTTTTGTGAGGTTAAATAGCTCGATGATAACTATTTAAAAAGCCATCTTTGACTACCCTTTTAATAATGCCAGAAAATTGATGAAAATCGCCTGCCATACTCATACCAAATAGTTCTATTATGAGTGAATAGTATAAATATTTTTTTCTTTTTTTAATTGCATTTAAAAATAAAATTGATTAATATATATATATATATATATATATATATATATATATATATATATATATATATTTATATATTTATATTTATATATATATATATATATATATATATATATATATATATATATATATATATATATATATATATATATATATATATATATATATATATATATATATATATATATATATATATATATATATATATATATATATATATATATATATATATATATATATATATATATACATATATATAATATATATGTATAAATATTGGGACGTAATTGTATTTAACTTGTAATCCACTACAAGGTTATTATAATATCCTATTTTAATATGAGTTTATTTTTAAATCTGTTTTTTCTTTAGACACTACGTTATCCGTTGTACCAACACTTTCTTCAAGTTCTTCTGCCTCAATTTCTTCAACCACAATACTGATTTCAATTACGACTACAAACACATCATCATCTATAGCAACTACAATATCATTAAATGTCACTTCAACAACTTTAGCACCTTCAAACCCATCTTCTCCAACTACAGTGACAGAACCTGTTACTTCGACTACCACAAAAACCATATCAACCACATTATCATCAGTGAATACAAATACATCAGTAATAGCCACTAATTCAGCTATTACGATAGCTAGTACGACAGCTAGTACGACTGCTAGTACGACAGCTAATACGACTACTGTTACGACTGCTAGTACGACAGCTAGTACAACTGCTAGTACGACAGCTAATACGACTACTATTACGACTGCTAGTACGACAAAAAGTACGACTGCTAGTACGACTGCTAATACGACAGCTAGTACGACTGCTAGTACGACAGCTAGTACAGCAGTTATAACAACAGCTATTATGACAGCTAGTACGACCACATTCTCGGCAGGAACAACTACAACAGCATTAGTAACGATTACTTCAGCTCTTATCACAAATACTACTGCTCTTACCACAACTACTGCAACTCTTAACACAACTACTACTACAGTACAACCACCAACTACATTATCAGTCGTATTGACCACATCAGCTCTAATCACAACTTCTACTACAAGACCACCATCAACTACATTATTAGCCGTAACGAGCACATCTGCTATTACCACAACTAGTACTAAAGCGCCAACATTAACTACAATAAAAAATCCTCTAACTTCAACCATAAGTATCTCAAACGAGTTATCAACTACTTTCAATCCAATAGATGAAATGGATAGACTTCTTGATTTAATTGATGAAACTACAGATGAAAAAATTTTGGAGGAACTTGAATTAGAACTTGAAGAATTATATGAATTATATCCACATTTAAGGAATATTAATGATAGTAATTAATGTACTATAATGTAATAATGCGATAGATAGCTGTTCTTGTCTTTTTGAACCCCTTTTTAATTATAAAGATTTTTATTTTATGTTTTTCAGTTAAATTTAGATAGTTTATAGAAATATTTTGGTGGTAATCTAAGTAAAAACTTTACAAATCAATAACATTTGTAACAGTCAACATTTTTATTATATTGTAAGTGACTGTATATACTGTAAAAAAGTGGGCTAAATTAAGAGCATGTACTGTACACCTTTTTTTGGCCCAATAAAAGCCGTTTGTTATTATTATTATAATACTATAATAATAAAAATAAATAAATAAATAAATAAATAAATAAATAAATAAATAAATAAATAAATAAATAAATAAATAAATAAATAAATAAATAAATAAATAAATAAATAAATAAATAAATAAAACTTAAATACATGTAGTATTAACAAATAACAATGCTTCGCCAGTCAAATTTTAGAGGTTTGTATAGTTTTTGGATATTATGCATTAAGTAATATATATTTCAAAACATATAATTTTTGTAAAAATACGTCATTCTACGTTTTTGCGTACGTTAAAAGTCAATTTTCATAAAAAAAAGTGATAGAAATCTTAAAATAACTTACCTAGTTTATAAATTCTAAGTTCCATCAGTCTGTGCTTTTCCAATAATCGGAAAGTCCTTATAAGGATACCTGAAGAAAATGTCTTGACTGGGAAAGGGATGGGTATAGCACAATAATACAATATGGCAAGCAAAAAACAAATAATAATAATAAGAAGAATAGAATAAAATAAATAAATAAATAATAAAATAAAGCTTTATTAATATTTGCATTTTTGGCAATAAATCTACATGATTCGGGGACTTCTAAACTCAGATTTTACCTATAGGATGCATATTTATATTCTGTAGAATTTTGAACTATAGGGTCTATGCATTCATGTTAAAGTCGACGCCATGTTGGATAACTCAATAACATGGGTGGCATAGGAAAAAAAATCATTTAGCCATTTTTAAAACACTATGCAATATTTTTGAGAGCATTGATGCTGTAAATATGTTGAATTAGTATCTCAAGTATGTGAGAAAAATAACAAATAACAAAAAATTAACCGATTTCCGAAAGAAAATGGGTTAAATGAAGTTTGCCCTATGCTGAGCAATGTAATGCACTACTCCAGTATGGCCTCCAAGCGCAATAAATATGACGTCATCCGCATACACCCTATACATTTGAAAGGAATAAAATAAATAATAATAAAAATCAAGTCATTTACAAGAATATTTTTGATGCAGTATATAAAAAGGAAAGAAAAACAAGAAACTAATATACTTATAAACATTGACAAAATTGGATAAAAGATTATTTCAACCGGGAGTACTCCCTTTTCTCGGGTTTTATTTAAGTTGTAGGAATATAATGTAAGATAATGTATTAACTTCAATAATACAATAATACCTGTAAAAATTTAGATGTTCATCAGGGGAAAATTGTTTGAGAAAAAGGTAAGCATCCTGTTGTAGACATTTTGGCAAGGGAATAAAAAAACAATAATGAATTACTTTCTTAAATAAAAACTACTAATAAAAACTATTATCTATCTAATTAAAACTGAATTTCAAAGAACTCTTTAAGGCTTAAAGGCATAAAACACTTTGAACAAATAACATGTCTAGTATCCTAACATACTTAAAAATCAACGTTGATTTGGCCGGAGTCATTGATATATAATTTGTTTTACATCCACAAAATGCCAGCTGTATGTTTATGACGTCACAGCTTGCCTGTTTCCACGCGCGAGGACTAGTAAACTGTGACGTCATAAACATGCATCTGACATTTTGTAAATGGAAAATAAATTAGAAATCAATGACTCCGGTCAAATCAACGTTGATATTTAGGTATGTTAGGATACTAGACATGTTTTTGGTTCAAAGTGTTCTATTCCTTTAAGTCTTTAAGTTAAATTTTTTATATATATCCCAAGAATTATTTTTCATTTGTCTCTAATAACATTTATTTTATATATTTTGTCCCTGACGGGTTGGAAAGTTTTACATATTATATATAAAATAATTAAATATATAAATATATTAAGCAGAAAAACAATTGTAAGAAACAAATATTATTGATTTTTCCACAAACATTTAAAATCACAGACCGGTAAAATTGACAGGAAATTGTATAAAAATACTCGTATTTTGATTTATTTATCAAGATCTATCAATAATAATTAATTATTAAATTAACACAATTCAACGTATACTTTTTATAATGTAATCAACGTCAATAACAAAAAAAAAAAAAAAAAAAAAAAAAGAGTATTTCCTTTCCTTGTCCCTGACAAATTAACTGTCGCAATTTTTTATTTAACCTATTTTAAATTGTTTATACACAGTAAAATTTACTAAAGTATATATATAGACATTATGTCAGGAACAGTACTTCAAAACATAATACATAATAAGAAAAAATGTATCTTTACTATTTAAAAATAAGTCTATAAATTTAAGTAATTAGTTTGTATCTTAGTTAACATGTTCCTAATCTGTTTCTATCAACATTCATGCCCTCTGAAGATGTCAACTTTTTTTTTTTTTTTTTTTTTTTTTTTTTTTTTTTTTTTTTTTTTTTTTAAGTTTGTTACGTGACACTTAAAAGTAAAATGAAATATTTACTTTCTTATCTTATTCATGTATTTTAGTAAAACAGTATTATGGAGTTGAACTCAAAATGTTTATTAATATTTTTAATGTCTTGTCTAAATAGTGTAATATTTTACGTAGATACATATACGATAAATTGCATAAGTATTCTCCATTAATGAATATTTTAATATTTTTTTTTCCATTCAAAATAAAACATTTAAGTATGTAATATTAACAAAAAGGAGTTTTCATTGTTAATAAAGTAGAGTTAAAAAGTACATATATTTTATTATTATCATTTTTTAAGGGAAAGAAAGTCTATAATATAGGGAAGTGATTAGACTATATTATCAATTACTCTCACCAATAAAGTGTAAAGAAAAAATCTCTCAAGAAACATGCATCAACATGGCAATCAGGCATGGCTTCTAAAAAAAAATTATAATAATGATAAATTAAATAAATAAACAAAATAATTTTTTTAATTGAGTTGTATATGGAGTGCGAGAGTATTTTTGAGGCTTTTCTATAGTGTTTTTTAAAAACAGTAAAGTTGATGAGTGGATCAAACTATATGTCTATGGATCAAACGAGTCTCGCAATTATAAACGATAGACATTATAAGTATTCCTATTTCCTATATATATTTCTCATTATATATGCTTTCGATTGATTAGCACATTCCACACATTAGCCCAATTGATATAAAGTTAATGTAATCGGTGTTACAGGTTCAAAATTTAATTTTGTACTTTAAACATGTGTGTCTTTTAGTAGCTTTCGTTAAAAAAATTCTGGTCTTACAATTACTACCTAGTAGAAGTTTATAAAAAAAATTAATAATAAGAGGATGGTTTCGTAGCGCTATACATCATAGGAAATTAAATTAGTGGAATGACTCCTTTTTTACTAGCATTTTCCTGTCTGCATTTTCCACTAAGATGTTTCCTAAAAAAAAAAATTGAAAAAAAAAAAAAAAAAAAAAAAAAAGACCATTGATGATATAATTATCATCTTTTACAATAGAAAATAAAATTTTGTTTCATGAAGCTTTCATGATAAAAGATAAAATATGAGATTATGAAAAAATGTTTGTTATTTCCATATATTATAATAATTAATAACATGAGCATGATAACATAACGATGATGAGATTAATAACATATTAATGACATGAGCATAGTTTAGGAAACAAGTAATACGTATAGATAACAAAATATATAATATACCAGACCATGCATGTTTGTTTGTTTTATCATTATTACTGTAATAATAATAACTATAATATTATAAATAAAAATTAAGTAGTTCTTCATATATTTTGATTATGAAGGCAAATTAAAATTATGATTGAGTTTGATTTATATTCCATATTCAATTTTTTACTTTTTAAATTAAAAACTATATAAGATGTGCATAAAATTCTCTCTCTCTCTCTCTTTCTCTCTCTCTGTCTCTCTCTCTGTCTCTCTCTCTCTCTGTCTTTCTCTCTGTCTATCTCTCTGTCTCTCTCTCTGTCTCTCTCTCACTCTCTCTCTGTCTCTCTCTCTCTATTATATATACTGTATCTCTCAAACCTACATTAAAATTGGTAAAATTGTTTTTAAATATCTGAACATTATATTTAAATTTGAATTCTGTATGAAAACAAATAAGTTATATTATAACTTATATTACTGTCAGGATTTTGAATCCCCCTTTAAATTGTTTTTTATTTGTTTTTTTAAAGAAATTATTATTACAGTTATTTCAATAATAATTACGTAAAACAGAGTGTTGCCGACGAAATAATTTATCAAATAATTTTATTGGCTTAACCCCCCCCCCCCCCCCCCCCCCAAAAAAAAAGTCTGTTTAGCTGGAAAGCGCCTTTTCTTTTGAAACTTTTTGAGCCCATATGAATTTTTTTAAACACAAATAAATAAATAATGGTTTTGCTGAAAATAATGGTATAATAGTGCACGTGCCTTTCTCCACTCTGTCTTTGATTGGTGAACGCACTTCACCGATAACATATATTTTATGTCCGAGCTTATCGTCCGTATGGTACTTCAGTTCTACTGTATTTATTTTATTGCTGATTTCAATAATGCAATTGAAAAGTTAGTCATGAATTCATATAGAAAAACATTTAAAAAACTTTTTTTTTTCTTTTCTTAATTTTTTTATTCTTGTACGAAAATGATAAGAATCGTTAATCACCTAATCGTTAATCAAGCATATGTAGTACTTGTTTTCTACATAGGGTGTATGCATTCATGTCAAATCAATACCATGTTGGATCACTCAATAACATGAACCGGTATAGAAAAATGACTCACTTTGCCAATCAATATATTTAAGAAGATTGATACCATGTTAATAGATTGAAGTTGTATCTCAAGTATATGAAAATAATATAATAAAAAAAATAATAAAATTAACCAATTTCTTAATTCAAAATAGCCAATAAACTAAGTTTGTTGTATACTGAGCAATGTTGTTCATTGATCCAGTATGGCATCAAAACACATCCAGTATGACGTCTATAATTAAAACATGTAAATGTTAATATATACAATTAGTATTAATTTACAATCTTTTTTAAAAATAATATTCTTAAATACTCTGTCACCCTTTGGTATTTGACTTATGCGGATGAGAGAGACAGAGAGAGAGAGAGAGAGAGAGAGAGAGAGAGAGAGAGAGAGAGAGAGAGAGAGAGAGAGAGAGAGAGAGAGAGAGAGAGAGAGAGAGAGAGAGAGAGAGAGAGAGAGAGAGAGAGAGAGAGAGAGAGAGAGAGAGAGAGAGAGAAAGTAGAAAGAGGTGAATACACCGGATGAGTACCATGTATTCTGTCACACAAGTAAGAAAAAAAAAATGCTGCGAGACAAATTTCCCCACTCTACTAGTGTCTGATTCTATTTTTATAATATAAACGTCATGTCTAGTCACATCTTTTTTTTTTTTTTTTTTTTTTTTTTTCTATGGTATCTTTATATCTACTAATGTCTAAAATACGTAATATTAATAGTCCAATTAATGACCAATGCAAAAATACAATAGAATCTATCAAAAAGATTTGTTTTCTTATTGTGTTTCAATTGATTGATGTTGAATCTTTTCTTAAAAAAGTATATAATTTGTTAATTGCAGGGTTAATGGTTAGCAGATTAAATTTCACTTTTTGCAAAAATAATTTTCTTATCAGCAAGAAAAATTATCTCTGCGGTATCGCTTCTTTTCCCTAAATACAAAATTGAATGAACTGAAAAAATTGTATGTGCAAATGAGTGGTTTAAATAACATATTTTACATTTAGCTTTCAATGCCAGGAGTAAATAAATGTAATGAATCAGACCTTTCAGTATTTGATTTTTGTTTTATTCAATTGATTTCTACAGTTACTGACATTAAGTATTTATTTATTTTAACTTGATTGATTTCTACAAAAAAAAAATTAATATTCTATATTTAATTAGATATTAATACGGAGTATATTTTAATAATACTTAACTTTTAATATCTAATTAATCATTTTTTATTTTATACTGTACTATAATTAAATTTGATTAAATTATTTTTTTGTTTACACTGTTTTATCATTTTATAAATTTTAATATTCGTAGGCTGTTTTAACTTCAAAAGTATTTTAAAATCCTTCTAGTGTTCAAAAAATCTTAAAAATTTTCACAAAATCTGAATTTTTTTGTTATCATAAATAATACATGGATGACATGAACAATCAAACTATTACAGATTTTTTTTTTTTCCTCTCGCGACATAATTTTTACAAAAGATATTTAAACATCTAATACCAAAAATGGGCATGCTCGTGGTTGATATTTTTAACCCATACGTTAGTTGGTTACTTTTTTTTATATGCATTTTAAACACTTTATAGATGCACACCTGGTATGACATAATGATAAAATTAACTAAAAGAAAGTGCAAAATTAAAAATAGCTCTTATAGAAGAAGTTCATAGGAAATGCCTTAAAATCTAAAATAAAATACGTAGGAAGAAGAAGAAGAAAAAAAAAAATAGAGACAGTTGTAACCTCTGTGTTCTTTTGGCGTACATTAAGTTATGTGAATAGAGGATTATATAAGAAATACGTCTTATAATAATTTATACGTATATTGCTTAGGTCGGTATAGGAAATTTAAAATTTGAAAATCAATTTTTTTGTTTAAATCAATAATTATTTTTATTACTATTAAATTCAAAGTTGATATAAATTACCTGTTCCGATTCTGGTAAATCATTCGAAATTGCTTTAATCTCAAAATAATTGAAGAAATCATGACAAAAAATTATAATAATAATAAGTACTTTGTATTTTTTGAGTGGGAAGATGGGAAGAGGGAAGAGAGAGAGAGAGAGAGAGAGAGAGAGAGAGAGAGAGAGAGAGAGAGAGAGAGAGAGAGAGAGAGAGAGAGAGAGAGAGAGAGAGAGAGAGAGAGAGAGAGAGAGAGAGACGTCAAAAGCTACAAACTTACACGCCTTTATACTTATACATAGAACGCCGATTTCATTTACACGAGCATATGGGTAAAACAATATCAAATATCTATATGAACAACTCGTGGAAACGTGATGAATTTATGTCAATAATTGCAGCTGTAGAAATTGATATCCTTGTGGAGTAGCTTTTGTATATAGTTTATAAAACGTATTGAGATATTTTAAACTATATTGTGAATTATTTAAAAAATGGACTGCCAAGGATCTTGAGACAGACAGACAGACAGACAGACAGACAGACAGACAGACAGACAGACAGACAGACAGACAGACAGACAGACAGACAGACAGACAGACAGACAGACAGACAGACAGACAGACAGACAGACAGACAGACAGACAGACAGACAGACAGACAGACAGACAGACAGACAGACAGACAGACAGACAGACAGACAGACAGACAGACAGACAGACAGACAGACAGACAGACAGACAGACAGACAGACAGACAGACAGACAGACAGACAGACAGACAGACAGACAGACAGACAGACAGACAGACAGACAGACAGACAGACAGACAGACAGACAGACAGACAGACAGACAGACAGACAGACAGACAGACAGACAGACAGACAGACAGAGAAATTATGGATAAGCATGCAGATATGTTCGAGATTATAGCTCGTTCTGTAAAGTAAAGTGAATCTCAATAACAGTGATTGGCTGACCAACAAAATAAGACACATTCATTGGTTGATCTTGTTTTTTGAGCCGATAAAAGTGAGTCGTATATTGAGACTGGAACTTTTTTTTGGAAAGTTTCTTTCATTCTTATCAAGTTCAAAGTTCTAAAAGAAGAAATAGCAATGATAGACGTAGTAAACAGGTAACGATGTCATAATCAGCTGTTTTTAACAAAGGAACATTTTCGAAGCTGGCTCAATATTTGTGTGTAGTTTACAGAACGAGCTTATATCGCTCATATGATGTTACTGTTATTTGCTATATTTTCTTTTCAATAAACAAAATTATGGGGAACGGGGGGGGGGGGGGGGGCTACTTTCTTTTGTAGAAACAGTGTAAGTGTCTGCGTTTTTTTTTCGAATTCAAACTGTTCAACATATCTATACATACATTTTTTTTTAATATTATTGATTTTTTTTTTTTTTTTTTTTTTTTTTAGTATTTCCTTATTGCCTTCTTTATTCACAATATTTCAATATTAATGATATTAATTCATGCATCTATTAGTACATTTGACTTTAGCCTAAATGATGTAATTATCTGTAAAATCTCAATCAATTAATTGCATCGCACGAGAAATGATCAATATGTTAATGCCTTGACATAATTTTAAGCCAAGAAACTAATTAATAAAATTAATTTGACAAGCACCAAAATATTAGGTAAATTAATCATTAGTTAATGAGGGGTGTCGGATACACCTCATTATGATTTGTTGATTTGATTCTTTTGTTTTGAATGATGCCACCAAATGAATAGCACACTATTTTTATAATATAATATATTGCATTTTAATATGTATTTAATATTATATTTTATGTATTAAATATAATACATAATATTTAATACATTATATTGATATGAATTTTTATAATTTGAAATTTATTTTTGGATATTAAATTAAGATATTATTAATATTGATATTTTAAAATTATAATAGTATTTTTTTAAATTTCTGTATAAAATATTTATAATTTTAAAGGTTAAATTTAAAACATTTTACTTTATTTTATAATTTAATTAATAAATATTGTTTTGCTTATTTCAGTAATTTTTTTTTTTTTTTTTTTTTTAATTTTTTTAAACTATTATTATATATTTAGTGGTTGTTTTTAGCTAGATGAAGAGCATATGTTTAATAATTCAAGTCTGTTACGAAGCTGTGGCCGAATGTTGAAACAGTTTTACAAAGGTGATTTTATGAAGTAGTAGATTTATTATATTATACCATTTGAATATAGGAATTACAATTACTAGTTGTTTTTTTTTTTGCGATTTTTTTGGGAAAACTACTTTACTGATTCCAGAGCCAGAGATATTCAAAAGACGAAAACTATGAAATACTTTTACGTGTTTTTCAGACACAAAATTTATAAGAATTCTTTAAACCGATAACCTCCAATGAGTAATGCATTGTATAGAATTATACATGTTTGTAAGGCGTACTTGATAGGACAAAATTATATTATTTTATCGAGACTGTTATAATGACAGGTTACAGGCTTGTACTGGCTAATATTACGCTGATCCAGCAATATCTAACTGCAGGGGTCCGTTATGCCTCTTTTTGGCTGTTACACCCCCAAAATGGCCTCTACAAACCCAATCACTATTTTATTTTATTATTTTTTAGTTTTGAGCCAGTGCGATTCTAGTTACGTATACACTGTTATAACGATCCGTAAAACTATAGTGATTTAAATTATTATTATTGTGAAGCCATGTTTTTATAATTCTATGTTGCAATTTTTTAATTGTGCTTTAAATTTGATTGCATATAAAAAAATAATAGTTTCAATTGGAAATTTTCTACAATCAAATTAAATGCACACTGAAAATACTAAACAAAGTATAAACACGACTTAATAGTAAGAGAATCTCTCTCTCTCTCTCTCTCTCTCAAGAAACATTTTTTTAAAACCAAAATCAAGAGAAGGCTTATGATTTCCGCAACTTTTGTACGATTTTAATTAATGTTTAAACTAATTTTCTTTGTATAAAGTATTTGTGTTATTTTACATTTTTGCCACATAGAAGATCAAATTTTACAGAAAATTTTAACAAATAAAGGTTTGGCACATGGCCTATAGTTTAAAATCAAAATAACTTTGTAGTAAATAGCAATCGATAGCTTGCTCCAACAAAACTTTTGTTGAATTTAGTGCTGCAATAATGTTTGTTAACGGTGGTGGCCAATTCAAAAATTCAAATTAAAAATTCTCACATTCATAACACAATAGTGTTGTTCGTAAACCCTGTTTTCTTGCATCACAAAATGCATGATGCAAATGCAATGATTAACCATAGCTGATCGTCATTTTTGTAGCAGAAAACAGGGTTTACGAACAGCATTAATTAAAAGTACTAGCTATGGTTATTGATTGCCTCAAAATGAGATAATTTAGAAATGATTGTAAATTAAATATTTACAAGCACATATTCCACATACATAATCAACGATACCCAATAATCTCATTACAATAATTTATATTACATTTAAATTAATATATAAAATATATTTAAAATGAGTCGTCATTTATAATAATAATAAATGGTTTTTTTATTAGAGGCCAAAAAAAGGTACATGGTACTCTGACTTTCTTTAAGGGTTGTATTCAGATGGCTTGTATCTCAAAATCTAAAAAAGAAAACTTACAAACTTTATGATGACATTTGAATGTTAACAGTAACAGCTACCTATGATAAAATTTTCAGAACCCATGACCATCAGATAAGAGAAAAAATGATTATTGGAATTAACATCCTTTTATGGGACTAAAACTTCAAAAAATCATAACTTAAAATCTAGCATGGTGACCCTCGCAATTTTATTATACATTTTAAAAGATATCTTATCCTATAATGTATCACTCTGTTAAATTTCAGATTTTTCTTTTTTGCAATTTTTTAGTCAAATCCCGCAGTAGCTGATTTCACGCCTTAAACAATATGCAATCGTCAGATTATACTTCTTCATTGCAGCTAAATGTATTACTTATTATTATCAAAGAAAAATCACAGTAATATCACATTAAAAATTTATCTACTTATCATTATTACTTATATTTAATAGGAAACTTTTAGTTCTCTTTTAAATGCACTGCATGCATGCGGGAAAGACATATTTTTTATATTATATAATATACATATACGTATAATGTATGTATTATAATTATATAATATACTATACATATATAAATAATATACGCATATTATTTTCCATTCTTTAGCATTTACTGAACTATCGTTGTTTACAGTATATCTAGTTGTTGTTTTTTAACTATTTATGAAAGAGAAATACAAATGACGCAATCCAGTCACACTATTACATATTTGAAGTTAATAATAATTAATAATGATGATGGTGAGAAAATACGTTGTTTCATAGCAACAGAATTCGTTTACACCATGATTCTAAACTTACGTTTCAAATAAATAAATAAATAAATAAGTAAACAAATAAATAAATAAATAAATAAATAAATAAATAAATAAATAAATAAATAAATAAATAAATAAATAAATAAATAAATAAATAAATAAATAAATAAATAAATAAATAAATAAATAAATAAATAAATAAATAAATAAATAAATAAATAAATAAATAAATAAATAAATAAATATAATCTTTATTGCAAAATAGACAAATGGTGCTTCAAGTTTACGCGTCGAAATATATAATAAAGTTCTTCTTTGCCTTCTTTTTTATAATGTTTACGTCTACTATGTAATCACATCAATAAATTTTTTTGGAACCAAAAAAATAAGTTACACAAAATTACGCAAGAATTTCATCATAACAAGAAATGGGCAAAAGGATATCAAAGTGTCAACAAAATCAATACTTTGGAATTCACCTATAATAAAAATCTGTTATGCATAATAACAGTACAAAGTCCAAACATTGTCATTAAAAAGAATAAACAGGAAAAAATTAATTAAAAACATCATTAACATATTCTCATATAGTACATCTATTTATAAAAATGTATACTATTGGTTAAGTGTACAGCGGGAAATTTAAATTATTTTTGGCTTCACGTCAAAAGGAGAACGACTCATACACTCGTGTTAGAACTTGTTCAGTTTGATCTTGGCTGTGAAACGATCAACATGTAAAAAAATATAATATATTTCGTTAGATGACTAAACTTTTTTTACGTATAGTATAAGTGCTTTTTAGGTAAGTAGATTTTTAATATATATATATTTTAACATTAGCGTATATATTTTTACTGAGATTTTTAAACTTTTTAATGTTATTTTTAGTACGAACACATTTTTGTATGTTGTATTGTACTTGACGTAAAACAGATAGAAATTTGTGAAGTATTCAAGCTATACGTTATGTAACCGTTTTTGCTATTATATAAAAATGATTACATAAATCCTTTTTGACTATAATATAGAGAGCCTTCAAAATTGTATGCTCCCACAAGGTACAATAGTTTGAATGTATTAAATTGCAATAAATTGCATGGAAAATTAAGCACTGTTTAAAATGGAGACTGTACGCGATCAAATTAATTGCATTTTAAAAATATTGTACCGTGTAAATAGACCACAATACTTCACCTTTAAAAAAAAGAGTTTAGTTTAATAAACGTAAGTAACGTTTAATTAATACATTAAAATATTATCAGTATTACATTTTGTTCAGTTATCTTACAATAATAGAATAAAAATATATATTTTGCGCCGTGCGAGTATGTAACTTTTTGAGCTTTACAGTGTTGCAGTTTGCATATATAGCAAGGGGCAAAGATGAAAAACATTAATTTTGCGCGTTGTTATTTTTTTTTGATATTAATATTATTATTTTTTAATAGAATGGTCTCGTATCACAAATTAGATAATTAGGCTGAAACTGTTTTATATTATGAATTAGTTTTAACCCGCAAGGCCTCTTTTTAATTTCAATGTTTCTAACTATTCTGATAGTTATACCATATAATAAATTATAGTAAGGTATTGCAATACTAATACATAATAGCAGTCAACTTTGTACGATTTTAATATTATATAATAACATCATACATTCGGTCCTCTGTAAATCTGATATGGAGATATTGCAAATTATAATTTGGTACTTCCAAATAAGTCTTTAGATAAAATAATACTATTTATAATAAATTACCAATAGCAAAATTAAAATACTTGTAAGTATTATAATGCAATATTAAATAATATAGATTAATTTTGAATTATTAATAAAATAAAAAAGGTTTTAATAATTTACAATTAAATTTTATAGTTTTAAAATAAAACTTATATTAATAACTAAAACAACTTAACCTTAATGGGATTTAAAACCAATGAATCCTCATCACTCTATGGAATTCTTTAAAAGCGGGAATTCAAGTACTGCGGGATTTGACTAATTGTAAAGCAAAAAAAAAAAAAAACTCGGAAATTTTGCACATTAATACAAAATGATATGATAAGTAACTTTCAAATAAGTAAAAAAAAAAAAATTTGTGGGGTCACCATGCTAGATTTTTTATTATGATTTTTTGAAATTGTAGTCCCATAAGAGCCCATGTTAATTTTATTAATAATGTTCTCTCTTCTCTGATGGTCATGAGTTCTAAAATTTTTATCATATATAGGTTGCTATTACTATTAACTAGAGCTGTAAATTTAAACCGGTTCGAGCACCCGCCCGGGCCAAAATCTTCGGGTGCTCGTTTTTTTGAAAATGGTCAACCCGGGTTTCGAGCTTTTAGCTCGAAAACGAGCTATTTCGAGTTAAGCTCGAGAATGACTCGTGAAAAAAACGAGCTTTTGAAAATAAATCGAGCAAAAGAAAATTTTTTTGCAAAAAGCAAAGAAAAAGAAAGTTTGTAATTTTTGTTTAAAATGGTGTTTTTAATATTCTATCATGAAAAAATAGGCTGTTTAAAATATTATTAAAAATTATTTTCTTTTTTTTATGACTTTTATCCTTCAAAAACAATTTTTTTGTAATGAAAGTCGAGCTTTTTTCTTCACAGGCTCGAAAACTCGTTTTCAAACTTCGGCTCAAATATCGAGCTTTCCGAGCTTTGGCTCGTTTTTCGAGTTTAAGCTCGATTTCAAGCTAAACTCGGGTTTCAAGTCAAACCGGGCTAAAAAATTTCAGCCCGGGCTAAAAATATTTCGAGTTTTTTACAGCTCTACTATTAACTTTCAAATGGCATCATAAAGTTGATAAGTTTTCTTTTTAGATTTTGAGATACGAGCTATCTTAATACAACCCTTAATTTAATTCATGCAATTGTTATCTGTAATTAATACCATTAAACTAATTAAGTATAAGAAAACCTAATAGTAAACTGTAATTTTTATATACATTCCTATTTACATGACCGACTTGTATTTGAAATTTCCTTCTTTTTTTTTTTTTTGTTTGTTTTTTTTAGTTAAGTTTTTGTTCAATTTAAAAAAATGCACTATGCTGTGTTATAAAACTCTTCAATATGAAAATATAACAATGCTAAAATCTTAAAAGTTGTATATAGATGGCTTGGATCTCAAAATCTAAAAAGAAAACTTCAAAACTTTATGATGCCATTTAAAGGTTAATAGTAACAGCCGTGAGCATCAGATAAGAGAGAAAATAATTATTGAAATTAACATGGGCTCTTATGGAACTAAAACTTCAAAAAATTATAAATTAAAATCTAGCATTGTGACCTTCCAACTTTGTTACATTTTTGAAGATACCATATCTTAATGTATCACTGTGCAGAATTCCAGATGTTTCTTTCTATACAGTTTTGTAGTCAAATCCCGTATAGTACCTAATTTCCTGCCTTAATCATCGTTACAACAATATTTCGTGAAATAAATTTAATACAATTACAATAATAAAATCGTCTGGAAAAAGGCCAGTTAAAATTTTTTTTCGACACAACTTAATAAATATTATTTACGTACGTTGTTTAATGAATTGTAATAAGTATAATACGTTACATTTTTCAAATAAAGGGTTCACATTACACCTACATTTAATTAATAGCTAATTCCAAGCAAGATTGATTAAGGTTAACCTATTTCAAAAATATTGGAAAACTAACATTATTCTGTAATTTGTTTATAAAAGTTGCGTCAGAAAGACGATAAACATCGTCTGCCTATCGCCTATCCTATAACATGATAGCTTTTTGTGCTTTTCTATATAGGGCGTATAAAAACTTCAAAGTTTCTTTAAAAATAGTATACATTTGATTCAAAAAGTATATTGGGAAAAATTAATGAAAAATAAAGCTCAATCAGAAAATGCTGAAATAAAAATATTTCACGCTATTAATTAAAAATATTTTATTCATTTGCATATTTATTCCAAATTTAATTGTTTAATAAATATAGCGTATAGCAATGGTTGAGTGAAAGACAAAAATGGACTACTTATTCTCTGTCTCTCTGTCTTTCTCTCTCTCTCTCTCATTTTCCAAAAGTAAAAAATAAATTGTACTAAAAAAAGTTTACATAATATCCAAAACTATGCATTTAACAACACAAAAAAGACAAAACGTAATCATTGAATAATTAGTATAATTTTTCTCTTTGAAAAAGAATACAAGCTGCATTCTAAACCTCTTCTTCTTGACGTATTCTTTTGATACACTCTGACTTACAGTTAGACAGCTTACAGAGTGGCATAGAAAATTAATTGTTGAAGAGAAAAGTAACAATAGTCATTCTAGTTATAATTAGAAAATTGTCTCCGAATGATTTGAACTGGTAAGACTGCACCCTTTTTGTTTCGCTATAATGAATGCAAGGAATTTTTCTACTTACTATACTCTTTTAAAGAGAATTGAAAAAAAAAAAAAAAAAAAATCTAATGAAGTTTGGTTATATTTAAAATTAGATTGTTAATTTAATTTTACTCTCATTGCAATTTATTTAAAGTGTTTTTATTAATGTTAGCAATGTTTTATAAATTGAAGACTGAAATATTTCCCATATAATTCAATGGTAAAAATAACTTTAAATTATTATAATTTATAAAAACAGAAACGAAAGCAATTATTTAAAACACGTTTTGTAATTGCGATGTTATTTTAGATAGTTTCAATAAAAAAAAACCTTAAGGCGGTGGGGGACCGACTTGGACCGGAAATCGCTAAAAGAAGAACTATATTTTCCCAGTAATTTTTTGTACATGATTTAATTCCATTAAAACCAACACTATAATTTTCAAATAAAATCAAGTAAATTTAAAATATATTTTTTTAATACCAAAACAAATTTTAATGGCATTTTTAATTGTAAAAAAGTGTCTAATTTGACTAAAATTTCCCGCTCAAATTTAAATTTCCACATTTACATGTTATCTTTAAAGTGTAATAACTTAAATTTTTGATCGTGTTTTCACATGTTTGACATAATTAAACTTTTAAGTAACATTTCTTCTTTACTTTGTGTTATTATTATTATTCGCAACCGTCCTAGTTTGCGAGATATCAGTCGGTCACCTACCCCCTTAATAAATATTAATTTTATTGTTTGTATTTTTTTCATGTTTATGCGTTATTTATGAAAGAATAAGAATAATTTAAAATATAATAATATGTTATTAGTATACTTGTGACTGTATACATAAACTTTGAATTTGATTGAAAAATGTATTCTGTTATTTGTTTATATTATTATTACGTTTATTTTAATAGAATTTTGGGATATAATGCTCGGTCAAATATATATATTAAAAAAAAAAAAAAAAAAAAAAGTAAGTTACAATATTTTTACTGTGTGTAATTTTGTAGAGAACAACTAATAATTTGGATGATGTAACGTATAGTCATAATTAAAGCATGAATGAATAGATACCATAGCTATTATATTAATCAATTACACTATAAAGTCAGCTTTTTTTAAGATCACAAAATTTCAATATATTTTGTAAAACATATCAATATTCAAATTTTTTTATGGAGAATTACATTTTTTTTTCTTTTAAAGTTTATTACGAGAGACGATAGAAACAGAGACCATGCATATAGAAATCACATAAAATACTTATGAAATAGTAGTTCTATGTTCTATATATATATGATTTAATACGTCAATAGGATAAGGCAATTCAGATTAAAATTACATTTGAAATAAGGTAGTTAAGTTCAAAAGTTTACTTCTTCTTCACTTCCTGAAGCAGATTTTCTTTTATTACGATTAAAAATGTTATTGAATCTTCTCTACTTCAAAAAATATTGATATTAAATTATACAAAAATATTTTATTTTATTATTTGAAATTAAATGCATGTATAATAACATCATCAAAATTTTTCAAATATATAAATAATACTTTAGTTATTCTAAACAAAACCAATAAAAAAAAAAAATGAAATTACTACAATTTGCGAGTGTTGAAAAAAAAATACTAAAGGAAGACGTTAGAGCCTGCTTAAACTATGTGTTAGGTATTTGACTTTCCTACAATCTATCTTTAGAGCAACCTCACGCGCAACTACATCGTACGTACAAAAAAAAAAAAATTAAAAACGCGTGCAAGCTAGACATTTTAATAAAAATATATTCTTTGTATTGACGCATAGTTCCTGCTTCCGTTGTTTTTTAAATCTTCAAAATAATAAACTTTAAATGGAAATAAAATAGTAAGATTTATATAATTAATATGGGTTGAATGAATTTTTAAAGGAAATATATTTTTGGTTTATTTTTGTTTTAAAGATCATTATTTATAAAAATGTAATTATATTTGTTCTGGCAAGTGATTAAGTATTTTGAAGTGGTTTTGTTGCATTCTTTTATAAATATATATCTTAACGATGATGAAAATATCTTAATTTAGTTTTTTCAACAAATAAATATGTATAATATCCATCAATAAAAAATTTCCTGTCTCAGTATAGTATGTAGTAGATTTAATGAAAAGCTTTAAAAAAAAAAAGAAAAAAAAAAGAAGAAGAAGAAGAAGAAGAGGAAGTCTATATTAGCAAATAATAGATTATAGGGAATTAGAGGTCCGTTAAGCTTTTCTACTTCTCCACTCAACCTGCGATTGGCTATATAGCACGGTGCACTGATAAGCCCTGTTATCATCATTTAATAATATTATTTATTTAATAAAAAATCTGTAACCGTATGTGAATTCAAATGGACCCCCCCCCCCCCCCCAAAAAAAATCATTAATTAAGGAAAAGAAAAACATTGGTGGCATAAAATGAAACATTTTATAGTTGAATGAGATTTTGTTACAATTATTGTTTTTATGCTTATTAGGGTTTACATAACAAGAAAGTTCGAACCTCTGAAATTAAAGGATCGATTTTGTTTTTTTAAAAAAAAATTATATGATTGAAAAGTTGCAATGATAACAACTATAAGCTATATTTGATAAATCTATTGTGAGTTATTCTATAATCCATAAATATATTGGTGTGTAAAATTATAAAAGCTTTCTGTGTAAGTTATAATTTTAAGATATATATCGCAGTATACCTCATTTTCAGCCACAATTTAAAAGTTACTTGCTAACTCCATTAATTTTTTTAATTTTTATGCAAATTGAAATGGAGAAAAATTATCAACAATGTCATTTTGTATCTGAACAGACTGGGAATGAAACCGAACGGGACAACTAAAAAGAAATGAGCTAACTATTTCAAATTGGAGAGGGTGAAGTAGTAATCAGAGGTAGACTTTGAAATTATAGGGATTCCCTTGTACCACGTATACTGATTTGTTACTTATCATTCTTATCAGTTATCACTTAATCCTTAAATGTTAATGAAAAAAAAATATTAATAACGTAAAAATAGTTTACACTTTCTGTTAAGAAAAATGAAATAAAAATAAGTTACTTAAAAATTTGTTTCTTAAAAAACTTAAACATAAATATTCTCACCTATACTTCTCGTATAAATATGAGATTATTATGTAAATAATAATAAATTGAAATAATAATTATACAGCAATCAAAGTAAATATTATACACTGTACAATAAGTACAAACTGTACACATTTGATTTCTTCCCTTATATTTAACCAGTAATCGGAATACTTTATGTATAGGTACTATACAGTATAACATATATAATGGAGTTCAAATGACCTTTACACTCACACATACACACACGTAAACGTAAAACCACGTAATTTGTAAGTAGTCTGGCATATAAAGTATATAGTATAAAAATCTCTCTCTCTCTCTCTTTCTCTCTCCATAGAGTCATGACTTTAAAATGGTAATGCGGGGGTGTACATATGGGTGCTAAAAAGTGACGTCACATTATATATACAAAAAAACACCATATCCTCTCTCTCTCTCTCTCTCTCTCTTTCTCATATACATCACATGAAACTTCTCTTCTTTCATTTTTAACTCTTTCTATAGTCTATCCTTTTTAAGTAATATACTTTAATAATGTTCAAGTGTAATGTATATTATACAGTATTATTATACTAGTATACACGCTGAATATACATATCAAAATACGGAAGTGTAAATTTTTTTAATTTCTGTAAATTTTTTATATAATAGTGATTAGGTGGCCAGTAATAACTATTATTTACTTATTATTAAAGGACTTTTGTTTTATTAGCTTCTTTCTAGCTTCTCCATTAAAAATCCCTCTGAGTATAATATAATAATAAATGCTGAACTCGGTGCATTATCTCAAGAAACCTCTAAAAGGATACTGTACCACAATGCTATACAATTAGTCGGAGCTTTGTTTTTTTTCTATCACACCTCTAATTAACTAGCGCGCTGCGTCGGCGTCGTTTATTTTGGTTAAAACCAAATTATAGAAATTGCATTTTTATTTAAGTGAATCTGTGATCACTTCATGTAATATACAGAAAGTTGATATTTTTTTAACATTTATTTATTTATTTATTATTTTTGTTTGTTTGTTTTTTTGTCAAAAATAATAAATTTTATATTTATAAAATATGTGTTTTGTTAATTATTATTTTAATTTAAAATTTAAATATAAATATGTTATTTCAAAATATTTTAGAATAGTAATAGTATAGTATAATAGTATAGTATAGTAATAGATAGTAATAGTATATATATATTTTTTATAAATTAATTGCTATTAATGTATTATTAATTAGTTTTTTATGAAGTACACGTTTCATTATCTGCGGTTCATTTCGCGTTAAAAATGAATGTGAGGTGCACGCTATATATGTATCTAACATTAATACATTTATATATTATATGCTTAACAAATTTCATAATTTTATTAAGGGTTGTATATACTGTAGATGGCTTGTATCTTAAAATCTAAATAGATAACTTCGAAATTTTATGATGCCACTTGAAAGTCAATAGTAACAGCTACCTATGATAAAATTTTCAGAACCCATGACCATCAGATAAGAGAGAAATTAATTATTGAAATTAACATGGGCTCTTATGGGACTAAAACTTCCAAAAAATCATAATTAAAAATCTATAATGGTGACACCCCAATTTTTTTTACATTTTTGAAGATACCTAATCCTAATGTATCACTGTACAAAATTTCAGATTTCTCTGTCTTTACAATTTTTTAGTCAAATCCCGCAGTAGCTGATTTCCCGCCTTAACACATATGAATATATACGTATACGATGAGAACTAAAAAAACATATATATTCATGATTTGGTAGACTGCAAGGAATTATACTATATACAGTATATATAGTGATTATTTGTCAATTCTTTTGTTATCAGCGGGGACTTGTAGCTGCTCACAAGTGTTTGGGAAAACAGCAGTAGTCCTCAATTTTCTTATCCTTTACGTTACAGACCACAGACCGTCCTTAAAGGTATAATCAAAAATGGCTTTTTCAATAGTGATCCGATCATTGATCATCGTGTTATTAAACTTCCCAAAAACGTGATTTCAAAATTTTAATTATTAACGCGCTGAGAGCAAAAGCCGTTTAGCGACCTCAAACCTATATACGTCACAACTACAACTTGCTCTCACGCTAGCTTGGCGCAAGCTGTATAGTTACTCTTATCTTTGCATAAATTATTTTACTACATATCTGTAGCCGTAAAAACATTTTATATTTGTAAAATTTTACGTCAAGTAGCGAGAGCAAAAGTAAGAGTTACTCACGCTTGCGTCAAACTAGCGTGAGAGCAAGTTGTAGCTGTGACGTAGGTTCGGGGTCGCTAAACGACTTTATGGCTCTCAGCGCGTTATTAATTAAAATTTTGAGATCACGTTTTTGGGAGGTTTAATATCACAATTAAAAAACCATTGTTGACTACTCCTTTAATTTTTTTCTTTTATTATTAGAAATTTCAAGTGATGAATTCTGAACGGAGAATTTCAAATGAAGCACCTCGTTCTCACACTTACATGTTTTAAACTTATAACGAAAGTTTCCGTTTTTTTTTTTTTTTTTTTTTTTTTTTTTATTATTATCAGTAATTAAGAAACAAGAGCTCAAATTTACTATTTTGTTATTTTATTTTCAAAAACTTTCACTTTTTTGCCTGTAAATAAAAAAAATTGCAATGTTTCACATAATATACCTAGCACATATATGCAAATTAAATATAACAATTATAATTAAACAAATTTAAATTTGCCTGATTTTAAATCATTTTTATAAGTCTTTATGATACATAGTAAGTTAATAATATTTTTATTATGATACTTATAAAATTATATTGCCTTAAAATATGAAAATTCCAAAAAAATAAGTTAATTAAAATTCACATAATTATAAAAGCATATTATTGATAAAAGTCAATAAAATAAAATATTTTACATCACAGTATATAAATGTACATTATGTTAATTTGATTATAACTACAGACACACTTGCAAAAAAATCACCTGTTCGTTTTGCTTGACTTGATATTAAAATTTTCACCTGCATATTTTATATAACAACCCATGAAAGAGGTTCCAGACAGAGGATGACTCATTTTGATCCGTTGAATATGTTTATTGTTATGAGCACGAGTAAAAATGCTAGAGGGGTTTCCTGTAATATGATATGTCTTTACATCTGTCTCTCGGCTTGCTTATGGCTTATGTAAGAGTCTGAGAAACTTTGTTATAGTCTTTTTTTTTTTTTTTTTTTTTTTTTTTGCGAGAGACGAATTTTTTTTATAACATTTTTTTGTGGTATTGCGGTTAGAATATATAGACAGGGTTAAAAGTTATATTTTCTGCTTGGATTTATTTTTATATAATATTTTTTTGTGTTAATTTTAGATTTTCTATATGATATAATTAGCCACATTTTTTTCATATATATATAGTTTAATTATTAAGATATATGAGTAGAATTTACTCTTAAATAGTTTCTTTAAATTTAGTTTATTGCATTTATAATTTATATCATTCAAAATTTACTGATTGAATATTGTATTCTATTCTGCAATGTTAGACAGTGTAATTATAAAAAAAATGTTAGTTTATATTGTCGGTAAAATTTATAAAATTATAAATTTTATAACTTTTCCGCAAGTTTGAATCATTACATTATATTATGTTTGAGCGCACTGTAATCAAGTTTTCATATCCAGTAGCCAGTAATAGTATAAGGAAAAAAAAAGTTTCAATGTTGAACTTGATTAAACTTTTATTTAGTAATAAAACAAAACTTGTTCAAAAAAAAAAAAAAAAAAAAAAAGGAAAAAGGAAAAAAAAAAAAGGAAAAACGACATCAACTGCAGGTGAATAATATAGTTACACATGAGTTCATTATTTCAAAATCACCTGTACCTGCAGCATGACAATACTAATTAGCAATTCTTGTTGTAATATAAACATAAAGCAGGTGATTCTGTTATAGTTATCAGCTGGAGTCGTATATTTCATTTTATTTTTTTAATTAAAATTATGAAGATATATTTACTAAAACAAATAATACAGATTAAAGTAAGTAGGAATTAATGCGGGTGGTATTTTAGTTTTAATATTAAGTTTTTGTAATTATATTTTTGTCAGATTTTATGCATAGCGAAAACTTTAAAACAAGTGAGTGAATAGTCATCTTTATAATGGCAGCCCTCTCAACGCCTCAATAAATTTACTTATTGTTATTATTATTATTAACTTTTGTAAATAATTGGAGGACAAGAACTGACGCTACGTCAAATTAATCAGAATTATTATTACTTGTTACAATTTATTTAAATTTAAATTATAATAATTGATGTATGTATAGTAAAATAAAATAATATATATGAAAATGTGTAGTGCATTGTCTTCATTTTTGGATTCTATTTGTTTTATATGGATGCAGAGTAAAATATTAAATAATTTCTATTGCATTGAATCTCTACTATTTGAAGCTTAATTGTAATAAATTTTAATATAACCCAACACCCAACAATACATTGTTGTGACATTGGAGAATCACACAAACTTAATTCAGATTATATAGTAGACATACACTCTGGCCAAAATAAGGTCGTTCCCGCTAAAAGCTCTATCCGCGGTTCTAAACCAATCAGAAAGCGTGTTATAAACCTACTAGCCAATCACAGATGACTCAACATTGCTAATTACACAGTATCCGCTTGAACTATACACGGACAAACTTTTCAATCATTTTATGTCTGAAAATAACTACTAAATATAGTTAAAATTTGTGGCAGGCCCTTGAAACGTTAAAAACTACCCCCAAACATAGTTAAAAAATTAAGTTATTTTAAGGTTGATAAGAAAAGTATAGCTATATTATTTTTCATCATCAAGCATAGTTAAGGGTGACAGAGAAATAAAATTAAAAATATGCTATTTAATAACTTTGATTTCTACGACAGCGCTTGGTTGAAAGTTACTACTACGGGAAGGTTAAAACTGCTCGCCGGGACACAATAAAGAATGTGCGGGAAGAGGGGGAGCGGATAGCATTATAGTACAGCCTGGGTGTTGAAATAATATAACGCTTCCTACCTATCTACCTAAACTACGATAATTTCGAGCTATCGATTGCCTTTCGCATAGACATATTATGAGAATGCAGTATAGTACTATATAAGCTGAGAAGTAACAAAATCGCAACAGCACTGTTTTCTTCATTTTCAATTGTAATTTTTTAGTTTCATGGATGAATATACATGCTATTTAATGATAACGCTAATAAAATTGGAATTGTTCTAAAGTTTTAGAAAGTTTATTTTTAATTTTAGTGCAATATTTGAGCACATAACTAACATAAATGTGCCAAAAAAAAATAGCTTTTGGAAAAAGCGGGGATTTTTAAAATGAAGAATAATTTAGAATAATTCTTACACTTTATTTATTAAATCAATAATATGAATTTCTTGCAACTTTTTTTCTTAATTATTATATCTCTCACTTTAATATATATTTTCATGTTAACTTATCATACGTTTTAATTATATATATATCGCACAATTTTTTTTTCTTTACATTTATTTGCTGCATTTGTTCTTTTCATATGCAGAAATTTATTAGAAAAAAAAATAAATAGGTAGAACGTTCGTTATATAATTATTATTTCATTTTTTGATATTTATATATATTTTATGTGTCTGTAAATTATAAATTTAGACACTAAAAATCACATATGGACAAACCCAAACTATAAGTAAAAGTGTATAATATTATTCTCTTTTCTTTTGCTCACTTTCTGTTGCTGTTTCTTGAGAAAAGTTTGACTATAATATATTAAATTAAAATATATTTCTTTTATATTTTGTAATGTATAAACATAAATGTAATTGTTTTTCAGTTCGTCAAATGGAAAACCCTTTACGTTATACTAACTATATATTTATGTTTTATATACTATAAAACTTAGCTAAAAATCATGTTGAGGGTAGAGTACGTGTCAAGTACGCGACACAGGGATGTATAGAGAAGAGCGCGCGGCGTCCTGTGTGTATCATTTCTTAGTAGTAAAATGTTACTACTACCGAAGGCTAGATTTGGCTATGTTGATCAGCGTTAAAATCGACTACTAAACATAGTAGAAATGAATTGTGGAAATATATTAAATATTATTAGGTTTCTTGATGATATTTTATTATATCGTCATTTATTATTTTATACTTCTAAAAAGTTGTTGATATTGAGCCCTAAATTTTTAGTACTATTTAATACTGTGTTGTTTCATTGAAAATAAACTGTTCTCAAATATTGAATCTAAACCTTTACTTAAGTCAAATTCAATGACATGAACGTTCAACCAAGTAAAATAGTACATTTTAACCTATATAACTATTAAATTTAAACATAAAACTAGGTTGCAACAACATTCAACTAAGTTTAGTAGTTGAAAAGTCTGTCCGTGTAGTATTGAGAGAAGTGTAGAAGACTGTTTCATTTGTCCTATTTGTAAAGAAAATATTAGCAAAATATTGGCATATTGGCCAATATTATATTTTATTGCAATTTTCTACTGACAGGAAGTTTTCAACTAAAATATACTCATTTTTGAAAACTATTTCAATAAAAAAAATAAACAAATTGTGTTTTTTCTTACTCCTAATAAATTGATAATATTTACTTAATTCTAATATAATATTAATAATAACAATTAGGTTACATTTTATTGAAAAAAAAAAGTATTATAAAATATATTTAATGTATATAAAAGTACGGATATGACCTCATTTAATATATAATGTTTTAAAAGTTAAACTAGTGAGATGTGTATTAGAGAGAGAGAGAGGCACTTGATGCATGTTCACTGGACCGAAACCATGATCTCTCTCTCTCTCTCTCTCTCTCTCTCTCTCTCTCTCTCTCTCTCTCTCTCTCTCTCTCTCTCTCTCTCTCTCTCTCTCTCTCTCTCTCTCTCTCTCTCTCTCTCTCTAAGGATGTTCACATTTAAAATGAAATGTATATCGTTATCGTTATTCAATACAATCGATACAAAATTATATCGTATAAATTATCATGAGTTAATGCCGTAAAAAAAGTACTCTTTTTAATTTTTAGTTTAGTTTTAGTGGTATATACGTTAATCAAAAACAAAAATTTTCTTCCCCTATACATTGGTGATAGATAGGTACCGAAACGAAATGAATAACATACAATTTTAGTAATGCATTTCAGTGTATAGTTGTGAAGTTTTTTTATTTCGTTGCGGTATACACACAGTACTGTACATTATAAATAATATTATAATAAAAATATAATGCTTAATATTTATATACTATTAATATGATGATGATTTCGATTTTCGATCCATGACAATTACGAAAAAATCAAAATAAACGTGGGAACTTCAGATTTTTTTTTTTTTTTTTTTTTTTTTTTTAAGAAAATCATGTTATTTTCCTGCATATAAATATTTTTAGTTTTAATTTTTTATACTTTGAGACAAGGAGATTTTAATTCTAAATCATATAATGTTTGGAGAAAGTGTCTAATATTGCCTTTGATTATTTGGAGGGAAAATATATCACTTTGATACAGTATACCAATAAGAGCAAACAGAATTATCGATATTTAGGATGTATCGATAAAATATCAACTCTCTCTCTCTCTCTCTCTCTCTCTCTTTCAATCTCCTGACAATGCACTTGTAATTTTATCCTCTCTCCATTATAAATGAATGTAAGTAAAAATTATTATTAAATCTATTATTTATTAAAGAACAAGGGAATCATGTTTCATTTTAAGTAGAAATCTAACTGCAGTTATAATATGTTTTTTTTTTTTTTTTTTTTTTTTTTTTTTTTTTTTTTTTTTACTCATATAGCAATCTTATTTTTATATATATAAACTATAGTATAATACAGAGTATACTGAATAACTTTTTATATATCATACATAATATTATAATGCAATCACTTAAAATCTATGAAATTTATTTTATACGGGTTTCAAATGTGTGTATATATAGTATACAAGGTTGCATGCATATCAAAAGTTGACGCCATATGTAAGCACTAAATAACATGGGTTAGTATAGGAAAATTATACATTGTGCCAGTTTAAAAATATTTAGCATTATTTCTGAGAGGCGAGAGCATTGCACGGGACGAAATGGTGCGTACAAAGCTGTAGTATAACCCATAGACACAATATATAGATGTATATATGTATATGGTATAACCATAACCTGTGTTAATAGTATCATGAATATCATGATACTGTTAACAGATTGCCCGATTACACGAGAAAAAAAAATAAAAAAATAAAAAATATCTCAAAAAAATAGCCAAAATCAACATTTTGTCCTATATTCTGAATGTTATTCATTGCTCCAATATGACATCAGAACGCATTCAGTATGACGTCATGCGCATACACCCTGTACGCTATATATATATATAGTAAGAAAAGTATAAAGATAACGAATTAAAATTAATAGTCTTATGCATTCAATTTTTTCTTTTTCTTTTTTTGTGTAAGTTAAAAAAAAAGGAAAAGCTTCAAGTAAGTATGTATAATAATAAAAAAATGCATACATTGATGGAGCTTGTATAATTAAACATTATTTTTAATTCAAGGGTTTCTCAGATATTTAAACTTTTTTTTTTTTTTTTTTTTTTTTTGCACGTTTTGTTAATACGATATAGAAATACCATGTTCTAAGTATTGGCAGAAGATTTTAATCACCTCTTGCAGCAATTAAAAAAATAAAAATAAAGTCTAAAAATGTTTAAAAAAGCAATGAAACTTTTATATGCACAGAAACAAAATGAGCTATTTATAAATATGCTTAATATAACAAACACTAACTTTATGTACATTCCAAATTAAGGTACTCTTTTCCAATTTGAATTTTTTTTTAACTAACATTTTCATTTTATTGAATTATAAATAATTATATACAATTTCTTACAGATTTAGAATTTTTAATAAGACTTTATGAAGTATGGTGTGTATAGGTTCATGACGTCATAATAAATGCATTTCAACGCCATACTGTAGCATGAATAACATTGCTCAGCATAGGACAAAAACATGATTTTTGGCTATTTCCTTATAGAAATGCATAGGGTCTATGCATTCATGTTAAAGTCGACGCCATGTTGGATAACTCAATAACATGGGTGGCATAGGAAAAAAAATCTTTTTGGCAGTTTAAAGCCATGACTATGCAATATTTTTAAGATCATTGATGCTCTAAATATGTTGAATTAGTATCTCAAGTATGTGAGATAAATAAATAACAATAACGAAAAAATGAACCGATTTCCCAAAGAAAATTGGTTTTAAATAAAGTTTGTCCTATGCTGAGCAATGTTATTCACTACTCCAGTATGGCCTTCAAGCGCAATACATATGAAGTCATACGCATACACCTTATAGTAATTTTATTTTTATTTTTTTTTCTTACATATACTTGAAAACCTAATTTAACCTGCCAACAGCATCAATACTCGCAAAAATATTGCTAAGTATTTTTAAACTGGCAAAAAGTGTAATTTTCTCATGTTATTTAGAATCGAATTTTATATGAATGCAACCACTGCAACGTCATACATAATACTGAAGGAAAACAAAATACAACGCGTCGACAAAAATTGTAAAATAGAAACAGCTGATAATTATATTCTGAAAGTTCCTTTAACTTTAAAGCACATGTTCTATACGATCTACTCTTTAAAAAAAATCATTCTAAAAATAATTTTGCTTTAAAGCAACGCAGGCCTTGTGAATTTGCAAACGTCTACGCACCGTCTAAAAATTCTCAACGAAAAAATAGAATGACCACAAGGATGAAATTTAAATAGTTTTATATTATATTTAAAACCTTATGTAATATAAATCTAGTATTGTTTTAAATTATATTGTCTAGTCGTAATAAAAAATGTGAAGGCAGTTTCCGTAGATCTTTTAAAATAATACATTTTTGTCTTATAATAATAATTTTTAAATATATAAAATTCACTTTGTTTAAATGTTATAAAAAGGTTTTTGTATATTATTTCAATAAAGTTGTAATTTTTTTATTACTTTTAAGATATTATGTTTGAGGTTCTTTAAGGGGAAATGCTTTTAAAAAATATATATATCTCTCATTGAACGGTTGGAAAATTCTTTTAAATAATGCACTCCATTAATGACTATATAGCATCACGTTTTGCACTTATTCAACTCTGAAAATTGCAATCTTGAGTTCTTTGACACGAAAAACTTGTTTTAAGATTACTTCCCTAGTGGAGAACTTTACCACCAAATGAATATCTGCAAATTTTTTTTTTTTTACTTTTTGGATGCATTTTAGAGATAAACAATTCGTTTTCCATGAAAAGCATTGCGAGTAAGCTTGATCAATGATCACTATACTTTTACTTATGGTAAGAATTGATGTTTTCAATAATATGTTTATTCACCGTTTATTTAGCAAACTTTTGTATGCTGTGTGGTATTTTTAATGACTCATTCTCTCTAAAATTATAAAATTGTTTAACAACATGTTAATGAGTAAATTGACTTTCATTAAACTGTATAAAATGCGATGTGTTTATGTATTGTATGTGTAACTGTAACTAACTAACTAACTAACTAACTAACTAACTAACTAACTAACTAACTAACTAACTAACTAACTAACTAACTAACTAACTAACTAACTAACTAACTAACTAACTAACTAACTAACTAACTAACTAACTAACTATGTAAATACCCTGGGATCAGGGTTACATAGTAAATCATCCTGCCCAATATAGACCCTTTCACATCCTTGCGCTTTGACGCCATGTTTGTGGTGCCAAATGCATTGTCCAGCATAGGGGAAACGTCATTTTCCCTCATTTGTCGCAAAAATAAAAGTATTTCGACTGTAAGCATTTTTCTCACATTCTTCTAGCTTATTAGGAGCTAAAAATAAGACTTTGATTGAAGTTTGAAGCTTTGTTTGCTGTTAAAAAAATAAAAATGATGTTTCTCCTATGCTGTACTGTGTATTCCTAACCAACAAAATGGCAGCTCTTAAATATGAGTGCAACCGGTCTATAGCATAAGGAGATATTGTAGGAATGAAACTCATGTAATTCAAAATGGATCTCTTGTTTTGCAACAATTATTTATGAGTTATAAATTACATAATTAATAAATATTGTATGTTGTCAATGCTTTTTACAGGTGAAAATTATTGATTAAATTGTTACATTTAAGAGCTTAAACAATGTAATTTATATACGTAATTTTGATTGCTCAGTACTAACTGGGGTATAATTTTATTCAAAAATTGCTTAAAAATGGTTCTGCAATGCTAAATAAAGGAAACAAAATTAGATTGATAGAAGTTCCCTTCACAATAATTTTCGCACGCGCACCTCATTTCACGTCACCAACGGTAACAAGCATTAAATAATAGAGAAAGCTATTTTTTTATGAAAATTGAATTATTTCTAAATTCTCAATATTTTTAATAAATATTTACTGAAAAAAAATGGTGCTGTTGAACTTATTTACAATTTTCAAAAAGGAAAAAAAAATGCTTCTTTTGAACTGATATAATGCTGAACTTAAGCTTTAAATTAAAAGAAATACACCATGTAAACACACCTTTAATTTATATAATGGATTTTTTTTCTTTCTAATTTTTTGTATGTTTTATTTTTTGCTTTGAATTTGCCATGCGTTGCTATTTAAAAATACATTTACCAAACTCAACTCAAAGAGTCACTGCGCAAATTGATTCCACCCATTGATATTATAAAGTTACCTGCTTGAATCATAATATATACGAATAAAAAAAAATCACTTAAAAAAAATATGAAAAAAGTCAAGTTCTTTGTTATAAAATCAGGTTCATTTTGAATAAAGAAACTAGTCTTGCCATTGTGATATAACTTCGTTGTTCACCGTATTTGGACATCATTTTCAACCTGATCAAAACAAAAATAACGTGTATTACATTTTAGCAGCAAAAATCTTATTTTAAGAAAGACGCTATCAACGTTGTTATATTATATTTTAATATTATATATAAATTTATATTTCATAGTTTTTAATTTTACTTATTTAATTTAATTATTATAATTTATTGTTTTAAAGTTATTTTTGTTAATTATTTTAAGACTCGTATTATTATAATGTTTAAGTAAAAATGAATATTTTAATTTTACTTTTTTTTTTTTTTTTTGATTAAAAAAAATACAATATAAATTATGTACTCTCACTTCCATGGGATATTCGTCAGCGATGAAATAGATCAATTTCGTAAGTAATGACGGGATTAATAAATAACTAAACACTATTACTATGAAGTAAAAAACTATCTATTGGAGCTTTAAATACTTAAAAGTATACATATTATCTTCTATAATTTAATGGTTGTATGTAGTTGGCTTGTATCTCAAAATCTAAAAAGTAAACTTAATTCAAACTTTATGATACCGCATTATTTGAAAGTTTATTAATAGTAACAGCTATACTTATGATATAATATTTTCAGAACCCGTGAACAGATATACGAGAGAAAATAATTATTGAAATTAACATAGGCTCTCATGGGTCTAAAATTTAAAAAAAAAAAAAAAAAAAAAATCATAAATTAAAATCTAGCATGGTGAGGAGTGACCCCCCCCCCCCCCACATTTTTGAAAATAACTTATCAATAGTGCATCACTGTAAAATTTCACATTTTTCTTTCTTTACAACTTTTTATAGCCAAATCCCTCAGTAGCTGATTTCCCACCTTAAACTTATTCTGTCTCAGTACAATCGTTAAAAACAACAACACTGCTTCAACAATGCAAATATAGGATAGGAAATTAGGGGGTGCAAATCATTTCCACCCCGTCTGTGATTGGCTACCTTCCTACTAACATTCTTAATTAAGAAATCAGAGGTACACTGCGTTATGACATGTTGAAATTAAACAACAAAGTAATTTCATATTTGGTTTAACACTTTTAAAGCCATAGACCACATAAAACAACATGTGTTTTTTAATGAATAAACACGAAACGGACTCTTCAAAACTGATAACAATTTTTACCAGAATGTTAATGTAGCCCCTAAGAGAGCATAAAAATACTGTAAAGTATGCAATTTAAATGACTATTCATTCATGTTTCTGACGTCAGAAACATGCAAAAATTAGTAAAAAATGTTGTGGGGGTTGCATAAATTGAAATTTTCTGATCACTGCAGGTTTTGAGACAAATTAAAGTTATTTATGTAAGTTCCATCAAGTGTTTTGTGATATAAATGCTTATGTTTTCTTCTGGTCTATTCCTTTAACACCTTTAACACTTCACTGTGAGGGACTAAACTTTATGAATTTGCTGAGTATAACGTTTGCATGTAATCTGTATTAAAAAATCAAATTCATAAAAATTGGCAGATCAATACAATACCCATTATATAATTCTATTATAAAATATAGGTGCTGACGAGTGTTTAAAATATGACATTATTTTATAATTCTTTGAAAGGCAATATTCGAAAACTTAATTCATAGAGAGAACTGTGTATTTTATTTGCAACACTAAAAATCATGTTATGTTATAAAAGTCAAATTAATGCGCACTTTCTAAGAAATTGATTTTACTATATTTTTAATCATAACATATTTACTTTGCACTTCTAAAAATGTAAATTATTATGTTTATTTTAACCAACAAGCAACTGAATTACATAATGATTAAATACTTTCGCTTATTTACGGAGAATAATAGAAAAAAATTGAAAAATTGAATTATAATATTTATTCCCCACACAAAATGAAGTAGAAATTTTTACAGCATAATACAGGGTAAGAATTATCAGTGAGATAATAACAATTCATATTTTCCAAGGAGTAATTGTGATTACTAGTTTATTGTTATATTAACTGAAATTGTTGATTTAATATATAAATAATAATAATAAATAAATAAAACAAAATTGTCAAATTAATATTTTTATTTGTAGTTTATAAATTATATTAGTTAAAAATATATTGCAAAAGAAAACTATATAAAACTTTATAACACTGCAATGCTGATTTGTTAAAAGTTAGAATATTAATTTATGTTAGCTCATCAAATCCAAAAAAGAATAACTTTTAGGAAAATTGCTGTATGCTGCCAGGATAAAATATTCTATTTAACTTTCAAATGCAGTAAAAAATGTAAAATCAAACGTTCTCTCTCTCTCTCTCTCTCTCTCTCTCTCTCTCTCTTCTCTCTCTCTCTCTTACTATATAACCACGCATTAGATATAAATTATCAATACAATTAATTTCCATATAACGGCATACAACATCATTAAAATATTGATAGTCGAGGTCAACAATAAACTTATAATATAAGTAATAAGTAATATTTATGACACGAAGTTATGTTTTATTAACTTTCTTGTAATATCAGGTGTTTGATTTATTGTAAATTCAGCAGCCTTGTTTCAATCATAATATTATTTTATATCCTGCCATCATTATCTCTATAATAAACTACATTTTATCAATATTATAATATCAAACTTATTCTTGGGATTGAGGTTTCCGGGCATTCTGTAACTGCTATAGAAAAAAAAATAGACTTATTTCTTTTTAGCATATAAATTAAAATATTATATTTTTTTAAACCTAATTATCTTTTTTTTTTTTTTTTTTTTTTTAACAATAGTAAACAAAAGGTGGCAAGAAATTAAAGCACTGATAAAGGAAATACTCAAGTTTGCGTAAAAATATTATATTATGCGTTTATTTGCTATATATACTATTTTACTTTGTGCTTCTTTTTAAATTTTTGATATAGTTAATGTTTTTTCTGTCGGTATAGACTCCTTGCACATCCTTGCGCTTTGCCGCCATGTTTGTGGTGTGCCTAATGCATTGTCCAGCATAGGGGAAACATCATTTCTCCTAATTTTTTTTACATAAAAAGTGTTTATTTCAACTGAACAAATTTTTCTCATATTTTTCGAGCTTATTATTATATAGGAGCTAGAAATAAGGCTTTGATTGAGGTTTGAAGATTCTTTTGCAATTAAAAAAAGACGTATTCCTGACCAACAAAATGGTGGCTCTTAACTCTTAAATATGAGTTCAACCGGTCTGGTCTATATAAGACAAAATCTTTAATATGCGCATAAATGCCCTGCCAAGTCTCTTAGTCCTATCGGCAGATTCATACTGGAATCACTCAAAATAAACACACATATATTGGAGTATACATATAAGTCTTTTTTTCACCACAAAAAAATAATTAATTTCATATTTGATTGTATCACGTGAGATTGTGTGAGTTTAAGTAAAACAAAACATACTGCTAACATTTCACATTAATAAAACTAAAATTCAAACAGATATTAATAAACATCATTATAATAATAAAGACATTTCCTAATAATATGCAAAGTTTAGCCTTTAACAAATTTTATATCCAATTTCATAAAAATCTTATTTAAAATCTCAAGTAGTTCATTCTGTAAAATAACTTTGTCATAATATAAAAGCATATTACTTTTAAATGCGCAATAATATGTAGTTGATAAGTAAATATTTTAACATGACAAATTATGACAACTTAAAAATATTTTACAAGTGTAAGTTATAGCAATAATTCTATATAATCAATTTAAAAAATCTCTGAACCTCAATAAATTATTGACAATGATATATACTTCAATTTTATATCTCTCATACTTAAATAATAGCACCATGACATTTGCAAACATGGTCATGTTGATTGAGTGTATATTGTGATGCATGTTTGATAAAAAAAAAATCACCTTCATCTATACATTATTATTAAGCAACAAAAAAAGCTAGGAATTTTTATAATTTTATATTAGAAAACCAGTAGCTGTCAAAAGGTATACTTCATATACAACAAAAGTTAATCCTTTTTTAATAAACTGTAGAAAAACTGTAAAATCAAACAAACAATACCTCTTAAAATAACTGAGAAGAAAAGAAAGAAAAAAATTCTATTATTATTGTAATGAAGATTTTTAAGTTTCTTGAATGCCATGTATTTTAGTACAGCTATCTTGTCAAAATATTTTAGATCTATATCTTATAGTGCATGCTTGTAAAATTGTACCTATGTGAGCATGGTGTACGTGTAAATCCGTTGACATATGTCTATGATGTAATCTGTACTTTCGCTTAATTAGTAAAGGTTGGAAATTTGTAAAAAAAAAAAAAAAAAAAAAAAAAAAAAAAAAAAAAAAAAAAAAAAAAGGTAATTATCTTAATCTAGCATCTCAATCTCAATCACGTTAAAGTCGATGCCATGTCCGATCATTCAATAACATGGGCTGGTATAGGAAAATGAGACATGTTGCCATTTCAATAATATTCTTTATTATATGATAATACTAAGCAATATTTTTGAGAGCATCATGCTGTTAGAGGTTGAATTAGTATCTCAAGTATGTAAGAAAAATAAGAATAACAAAAAAATTAACCTATTTTCCAAAGAAAATAGCCAAAAACGAAGTTTGTCCTATGCTGATCATTGTTGTTCATTGACTCCAGTATGACGTCGAAGCGCATTACATATAGTAAATATATCAAAATTAATTATACGTATCATGCTTAAAATTACTTTCCCAAAAAAGCAGATATTGCTAACTTTTTTTACTTTTAATTAAATCACCGTTTTCAGCCTTTAAAATATCGGGCTTCTTTTTTGTTGTAAAATAAAATGCAGCCTTGTTGATACATAATTAGAAGCTATAAAATAATATTATGAAAGGGAAAGGAAGAAAAGCAATTGTAAATCTTAACTAAAAATCACGTATCTCATTTACCGTTTGAATTTAAAATATTTAAATCTCTTCATTCAAATACACATGTATGTTTTATTTTTCAGGTACAGAATAATATAGTTTATCAGGCGCCAGCTTATTTTTATAACAAAAGAAAAATCATTTAAATGAGTATAGAGAAGTCTATGGTACATATTGTTATCCTTATAAGGAGAGAGAGAGAGAGAGAGAGAGAGAGAGAGAGAGAGAGAGAGAGAGAGAGAGAGAGAGAGAGAGAGAGAGAGAGAGAGAGAGAGAGAGAGAGACAGAGACAGAGACAGAGACAGAGACAGAGACAGAGACAGAGACAGAGACAGAGACAGAGACAGAGACAGAGACAGAGACAGAGACAGAGACAGAGACAGAGACAGAGACAGGCACAGATACAGAAACAGAAACAGAGAGAGAGAGTGAGAGAGAGAGAGAGAGAGAGAGAGAGAGAGAGAGAGAGAGAGAGAGAGAGAGAGAGAGACTTTGGTCAGGGAGTATTATGGTGATTGCATTCAAATAAAAGGCAACGTCAAATATATGAGAGCACTAAATAGCATGCGGACTGTTATGGGAAAATGATACATTTTGCAAGTTTAAAAATACTTAATGACACATAGACACAGGTTTAAGTCTATGACTGGGCATTACTTTTGAGAGCATGGATACTGTTAATAAAAGTTAAATTGAATTAGATTTTTCCCTAATGTGAGAAAAATAATAATAACACCAAAAAATAATAATAATAATAATAATAAAGAAAATAGCCAAAACAAATTATCGTATATGTCCCCTCTATAGACCCCTTGCACATCCTTGCGCTTTGTCGCCATGTTTGTGGTGACTAATGCATTGTCCAGCATAAGGGAAACTTCGTTTTTCCTAATTTTTCACATAAAAAATTGTTTATTTCAACTCAACAAATTTTTCTCATATCCTGCGAGCTTATTAGGAGCTAGAAATAAGGCTTTGATTGAGGTTTGAAGCTTCTTTTGCTATTAAAAAAATAAAAATGATGTTTTTCTTATGCTGGCCTATGTATTCCTGACCAACAAAATGGCGGCTCTTAAATATGAGTGCAAGCGGTCTATTATGTATATAGAGTAATGTTATTCAATGCTCCTGTAATTAAGCAATGTCTTCTATGTGTTTCAGGTCTAAAAATATAAAATACATAAAATGAAGAGGTCTGCTCACCATAGCAGTATTGCGGGATCACGCCCAACCTCTGAGCTTTTCTGTACTTCGGAGGAAGAAGAGGATTGGGAAACTGTAATCGAAGTTGGTACAGATAGTAAGTAATAAAAATATGACATTTTTTTTAAGTGAAGCTAGATTATTTTTTAATTATATAACAATTCTACTACAAAATAAATTTAAGGCGGTACTGCGGGATTTGACTAAAAAATTGTTAAAAAAAATGAAAATTTTAAAAATTTTCAGTGATAAATTAGGATAAAGATTAATTCAAAATTTTCCAAAAATTAGGGGATCACCATGTTAGTTTTGAATTATGTTTTTTTGAAGTTTTAGTCCCATAAGTGCGTATGTTAATTTCATTAATTATTTTCTCTCTTATCTGATGGTCACGGGTTTGGGGGTTTGAAAATTTTATCATATATAGGTAGCTGTTACTATCAACTTTCAAATGGCATCATAAGAATTCTAAATTTTCTTTTTAGATTTTGAGATATCTATATACAACCCTTAAACTCATTAAACTTTTTCATTTAAAACATTATTTAATGGAAATTGTCAATGATAGAAAAAAAAACTTTTATCTTTCACATAGTATTGTTTTTGAATCACGCAAAAGTATATCACGTATTCTATATAATATCTAAAGATTTTCAGCCTATAGGTTCAGTAGGTTCTCAATAAAAAACTATACATTTTGAAAACACAATATTTTTTTCCGTTTGAAATGATTGAAATTTATTTATTTTTTAATATATTTTTTATTACTGAAGCCGTTTTTAAATCAGGCACTTCTAAAAATTTATTTGCCTATTTAATTCTATTTCAATTTGTTTTTATCATAATTTATTTTAATCTATACTAATTTGGTAAAAACTACTTTTAATCATTTAATGTACAATTAAATTAGCAAATAAAAAAATAATCTATTTTAAATTTAATCGTTACCTTTTTTACTTCCTACGGATATAACTTTTTTTTTTCTTCGGCGTGATAAAATTGGCGGTGCCTGTAGGGTATTAATGATTCATACAATTAACTTTAAAGGTGATTTTTCTATCTTTTATCGTATTAAAATAGTCTTTATAAAGTTGACAATGTCTCATTGATCATCTTCCCACATATGCTTTTTTTTTTCTAATAAATTTACACTGCAAAAAAGTTCACGCCTTCTATAGTGTGTACAATTTTGAAATGTTGATTTATTTTAATTAATTTGCCACGTCAAAAATTAATAACAATAACTTAGCGGGGGAAGAGAGAGAGAGAGAGAGAGAGAGAGAGAGAGAGAGAGAGAGAGAGAGAGAGAGAGAGAGAGAGAGAGAGAGAGAGAGAGAGAGAGAGAGAGAGAGAGAGAGAGAGAGAGAGAGAGAGAGAGAGAGATGCATCAAAGGGTATACAGTTAAAATTAAAACCTTAATTCTATTGTCTTAAAAAGGAACTACATACAGTACTGCGTTTATTTTATATATAATTTAATTTGAGTCTTAATAATATAATTATATGCATGATGTACTGTGTTTTTATAATTTACGAAAGAATAAAGATTTTCATACGTATAATTTTACGTGCCATGTTTCAGAATAAATTATATTGAAACTTCTATCATTTTATGTGAATTAGGTCCTAATTAATAAAAAGATGTTAAAATTTCGTTAAGAGCTCGATTTTTTTACTAACTAATGCAAAAAAAAATTCCGACTTTAATTTCAATTTTGAGTTTTTATTTTTATTCTTTGATTTTTTTTAGAGTTTTAAAGAAAAAATATATGTTTTATCAATAAATTTAAATAACATTTATTAGATTAGGTAATTAAAAAAATGTTTACTAAAAATCATAAAATGTTACATTATTTGTTTTAAAAATAAAATTTATGCATCTCATTTTCAAATAAAAAATAAAATAATGTTTTATATTTTATTATAATATTAATTAATTATTAATAAAAATTAAGTTTATAAATATTAATACATCACATACAGTCTATTAATGTTTAACATTTATTATAGCTTGTCTGAGTTGGTCTGAGTTTGTCATTATTGCAGTTTTATCTCGAATTAGAAAAGAGCAATCCAATTCTCTAGCCATATAGTGGAACAAAATGCTGTAAACATATAGAGAGGGAAAAAATTGAGCAAAGTGTAAAAGTTGGGGATAACGTTTTTTTATTTTTATTATTATTATTATTATTTTTTTTTTTGCATCGTTCACTTCGTATTTCAATGTAGTGACATTTATTGAACGTTATATAATTATATTATAATTAGAGATAATTCCGTGAGTATGTAAAAATTTAGAGGGCCACGAAGGGAGATAATTTCTTTATTTTAATTAATTATTATTTTTTTACTGATGTAAATAATCGTCTTTATTCATATTTATTCAATCTTAATTATAATAGTGACAGGTTCTGAAATTTTATCATAATTGTTACGTTTTAACTTTCAAATGATATCATAATTGTAGAGAGTGTCAAACATTAAATTCAAATATATATACGATTCTTCTAAGTTCATAATCGTGCATTTTTAAAAATGATATCATAATTTTTTATTTGCATCGCAAATATTTCAATAAATATGCCAAATAGGAATTATTTATTTTTATATGATATTATTATTAAACTTCAAGAATTTGAAATATAAATAATATTTAATTACAATCAACTTCAAAAATAAATACATATTATACTATGTATATACGTACTTCAATAATATTGTATTTTAGTGAAAACTGCGACGTTATGTCTTAAACGTAATATAAATATTATAATTTATTTGATTGCATATTTGCTATTTTGAAGCATAAGATATATAAATAATTTTTTTTTCTAATCACCTAAAATGTGTAATTACTAATTATAGTACAGGGTGTACATATCGATGTTGGGATGCAGAAATGCGACCGATGAGAAAAATCATGAGGTTTTTACTCATGATTTTTCTCATCGGTCGCATTTCTGCATCCCAACATCGATATGCTCATGACGTCCTAATGAATGCACTTCGATACCATACTGCAACAATGAATAACATAGATCAGCATGGGACAAACGTGGTTTTAAGTTTTATTTTTATTTTTTTAAGCGTTTTTGTTTCTCGCAAACTTGAAAACTTAATTCAAGCTCAGGTAATTTAAAGTGGCAAAATGTGTTATTTTCCCTATCGTTCCATGTTACTTAGTGCTTACGTGTGGCGTCGATTTTTGCATGAATACAACCATCCTATATATTTTTTTTTCAATTGACTTTTTATGATTTTTTTTATAAAGTCATCAATTTTTAATAAAGTCAGCCTTTACTGATAATACTTTGGTATTGTAAATTGTTTGTACATTAAAATCGTCAATTTACATTAAAAAAAGAATACTTATAATAAATAAAAAAAATTAAAAATCATTTTTCTCTGTGTAATTTTTCAAAAGAAGGTAAAAGCAAGAAAGTGGGAAGATATATAAGAAGATATTACTGGTGTAACGGCTAAAACTTATATATAAAATTTGAACGTGGGTTAGCATGAAATACTAAGTTGGTGATACCCTTTTTGTAACGGCCTCAATTATACCTAACGTCCACACATCGTATTTGAAAAATATTATTTCGTAAACGAACATTAGAGAAAAAGGAGAGAGAGAGAGAGAAAACGAGAATAATTTTAAAAAATACGTTGCTCGTTTGAGGTCCTTGTCGAATTGTATCATTTAACAAAATATATTATTTTTTATTATGTATTTTTTAATGGCTATATATTTGAAATAATATTTCGTTGAGTAATTTTGTAATGCTTCATACCGACGGTGACGTAGCACCAATCAGAGACACACTAGAAAATAGCGCAAGTCTCCTTACGCTTATGGAGAGAAACACATTTATTTTTATTATTTTTTTTTTACAATTTTTGTAAAAACTACTGCACCGATTTCTGAAAATTTTAATGAATAATAGTAATAATACTATATAGGCATATAGTTTAGAGTGTTTTTAAGCAATAAAATTGTCGAACAAAAAATCAACGCTGATAAGAAGCATTGTTTCTTCGTATATGTAATGGCTTGGTACAGTTAAACAGTATTTGAGGAGAGAGATAGAAAGAACGTAGTATTTTCAAATTGCAATACTATGTATATTGTGTGTATAATATTATGAAGTGATTTTAATGCTTGCAAAAATAAAACATTTCTATGCATTAATCCATGAACGATAATCTTCCCTGTCTCAATATATTTTCATTACTGTTGAATATTAATGTTAAAATTTTTAATTTTTTTTTTCTGTTTTCAACATAAAATATATTATATTATTCATATGCAGAGCTGCCTTGACGGTTGTAAAAATGAAATCAAATTAAAAAAAAAAAAAATTTGGTGCGATAAAATTATATTAAAATAGGCTAACTGCAGTAATAAAATTTTACTTTTTGTACACCGGCGTTGTTTTTATTTTTATTACTATTTTTACAGAACAAAGTCGTTTTTATATTATCTTTATACATTCTTAATTATACCTACTCTATATAGCTCTTACACATGTTAAAAAAAATGTATAACAATAACAAAATTAGAGATTAAATGAAATGTAATATGAAAATATTTATTTTACTTTTCATTATCATGGCCGTTACTATATAGAACCTACTCAAGAATGTTTATTTTAGGTTTAACAAGTTTTTGAAGCGTCGCGCGTGTATAGTTTAATATTTGCGTGGTTTTTGTGGTGGCGAACCTTGACGAGGTCGTTACATAGGCGTGAACCTAAAGAATATATAAGAAAACCAGACATTCAAACTGAATAATTAATGAAAATATTATAATAATCGTCGTATCATCAATGTTATGCTTCCTTTATAACGATTCATAAAAAATTGCATTGAAAATTAGTGTATTATTATAATATTTTATTGTGGATATACATTGACAATTTGGCTTTATACAATTAAACATTTAAACTTAAATAATGTTATTTTTTTATTAAAGTTTAATATAAAATCAATGTTTAACAATTAAACAAATTTATAATAATTTTTTGTTATAGTTATTTATAATTTTTTAACACTTTCACAAAAAATTTCAGAAATATAATTTTAATAATATTTATTTTTATATTTGTAAAATATTTTATATATTAAATTGATATTTCTAAAACATTAATGAAATCAATTATAACTAAAGAAAGTTATGAGCGTCTTTACATATTGTTTGTTATGAACAGTCGGTAATTGTTGTATAATTATTGAAAGTGTTAATATTTGACTAAGGATAAATAAAATTATGAAATTAAAAGAGATTGCAATGTGAGAAGTGTTATAATATCAAGTGGAATACCATATGAAATTTAGGAATTTACCTCTGAGATTTTAAAAGTTATGATAAATGCAACAACAACATTTATATAAAATAATAATAATAATTTTATGTTTTTGTTTCTATATTTTTGTTTAGTTTGTCTATTAAATAAAATTTGTATGTGTATTAAAATGTAAAAAAAAAAAAAAAAAAAAAATGAAGTAAATAATAATAATAATTGAACCGACCGATAAGGCCTAGGCCTTGGTTGGATTTCTGTATATAAGTGATATATAATAAAAAAAAGAAAAAAAAATAATTATAATATATATAATTATGCATTTGTTTTTTAAATACCAGATACATAGATCACGTTAAGTTATTTTATCCATGAGCCAATGCATATATTTGATTGTAGATGAAGAGAAAAGAACGAGAACTGGAGTCTTTCCCCAGAATTAATACTTAATCAGTACTTATTTTTTTCTTTAGAAATGTAAAATGTATTATATCAAATTGATTGATTATACTTCATTACTTTGAATTATAAATAACAAAAATATATAATAACAAATTTATAAAGAATTTTGATAAAAGATGACGTTGCTTGCAATATTGTGTAATGTTTTTCTATAACTTCAATAAAAATAATATTATCATCAATAATTACTGATACGTTATAAGTATATACGTATATTATTTCAACGTTATTTTAATCTGTGCATATGCTCTATTTTATAAATTTATTTTTATCATAAATACAAATTATGAATATTTTTAAATATAGAGTTAATTTTTTCCCCTTGGAAGCTTATTAGTTATTATAATAAGGCATTAATTATTTTTAATAATTTTAATAAAAGTTAAGCACTTTTCAACACTCATACTTATTTAGAGCTAAACATTCTTTCAATATTCTTTATACCTGCTGATGATTGGTAAATTAAATTTAACATTAATACACTTAATTAGCATGTATTATAGGAATGTCTGAAAGAAGGTCCTCGGATAAAAGGACCTGCCTTTGTATAGCTTGTCGGCGAGCTGCGCACAAGTGTATAGTTATAGTACCTTTTATCCGAGGTCCTTTTTTCCACGAACCTTCCTTTTGTATAACATATTATATAGTCTTTGGTGCATTAAATGCATCATAATTTTTCTCCTTAAGGGAGTAGGGTACCTACCCTATATCTCAAAAATTAGAAGTGTTTGGGGTCTAAATTTGGTGTCATTGTGTAGCTAAGGGTTACACCTAGCCGTGATAAAAAATTCAAGATGTTTCACCGTCCCGAAAAAAAGAAAAAATCCTTGAAATTAACATTGGGCCTTATATGGGCTTAAAATGTCAAAAAATCATATAAAATTATTTTGCACAGTGACCCCCCAAAACTTTTATATTTTTGAAATTGTCTCAAACTGAAATATCATTACGCAAAATTTTAGATTTATTTCGCGAGAAAAGTTTGAGTCTAATGGCCGACGTCGGTCCCCTACTCACTTAATCTTAAGAATCCAAATCTTCTATAAATCAATACTTCTGATCGCTTATTCAATAACAATGTCATTTCCGTCATTAGGTAATCCAATCCCTTTTCATAGAAGCTTGTTATTTGAGCTTTAAGCTTTAAATACTTATTATCTGTAATGAACAATAAAATATATATACACAATTTTTTTAAAATAAAATATTTTATAACATATTATATAATAACATAATAAATTAATTAATTTTTGTATTTAAATTTTTTTTTTTACTTTTTTTTTTTAATTTTACTAATAGTTTGTACTTAGATTTTAAAATAAAAATAAATTTTTAAAAATTATTAAATTCAGTATAAAAAATAAATGTAAACTGGTAAAATAATAAAAACAACCACTTTTTTTTTAAATATATATATTTTAGCATCAGTTGAAGTTCTTGTATTATAATAAGTGTGTGTGTGTGTGTTTGTGACTGGTTATATTTCTGTTGATACCTTATTAGGAGTAACTTCCCCTCCATATGCGATAGTCTGTATGTGAGTGCGGTGTATATAATTCTGTGACGTAATAAACTGCAAAACCTACACTCTATACCATACTGACTAACTGACTCTCTCTCTATATAACGTGTATGTACCATCATCTTGTTTTATATTATGTTTGTAATGTCTACATATAACGTACTTTCTATAATTATGTACAGTCATTGTAATATAAATTTTTACTCAAATAGCAGTATACACGAAAAAAATAAATATTATGTTGCATATAATGTTGAACTATATTATAGGGTGGTTGCATTTATATTAAAGATTCGATGCCATAAGAGCACTGCGATGAGTCAGTATGGGGAAAAAAAAAACATTTTGTCAGTATACTTTAAACAATATTTTTGAGGTTGAAATGAGTTTTCAAGTATGCAAGAAAAATAGTAACAACAACAAAATTACCCAAGTTCCAAAAGAAAGTATAGCAAAAAAAAAAACGCGTTTGTCTTATGCTGTACAATGTTATTCATTGCTCCAGTATGGCGTTGAAGTGCATTCCCAGACGCATATGCAGAAACTCTATACGGAATATTAATTATTACTATCTGTTATATATACTTAATTGTAAATACTGAGATGTTCAGCAAACTTTATGCTATCATGTGAAGCGTAATCCGTAATCTCTGTATATGATATACAGCATAAAATTATGTTGTTTTGTTATGAATAAATGAAGCTGAAACAGACCACTTACAATGAACGTTTTTTAATTGTTATAACATGATTTTGATATAACAATTTTCTCAAAAGAAAGGTATAAGAATATTTAAATATATTTTAAATATATTTCGTTTATTCATATATTTATATTATAAATATATTCCATTGAGCTGGTATAATTTTAAGGCAATTTTTTTTTATCAGCTGTGGTGATTGCAATGCATGTATTTGTATTTAATGCTATAATATGATACATATAATATTTTATTATTCAAGAGCATAATTGAGTAAAAATTTAAATATATCAGTATATTGGTACAGTCATCGTGATGTTAAATTTTGCTCTGTGTGTCATGGCTGTACAACGCATAAACGTGTAAGGAGACTTATATATAGGACGGCTCGATACATATATATACGTATACACATATAAATACGTATATATTTACGTATACGTAAATATTTCCGTAAAACATTTATATCAGATCAGAGTTTGCAAAGATAAATTTTGCATAGAATTTTACTATATTCTTTTGTGGCGATGCATTATCATTATTTTTATAGACTTAATCACTTAAAAGTTAAAACTCATATATACATATTTTGTTCCAATCAATTTAATTCTGATCAGTATTATATACGTGTTATTATATTTTTTTAACTTATGTAATATTTACATGTAATTGATATGTATTATTTTATCGCTTTACTGGAGTTTATTTTAACTTTATATATAAAATGAAGGTTATTGGTATGAGGTGCGCGGAAAAACTTATTACTTATTAGTCTTATTATAGGATCCCCGTTTAGAGATTTAGAGTTTTTAGAGATTTAAGAGATTTTTAAGACAATAATGCAAGGAGGCTATGGCAATATTTAAATGAGGGATATTATAGTTATAAACACTCTTCTTCATGTTTTTTTAAGTTCATAGAAATTTTAAAGAATTTTTTATCAGGATAAATTTTGATAATCTATAAGAACCTTGTGACAGTTCGGTTTTAATTTTATATGGATTTCGACAATATTTCCAATCAAATCAAAATTATATTACTGCTTATCACTTTTTAACGTGGTGTGGGTCAGTGACTGTTTATGTGATTCAGGTATCGTTTAAATTTATAAATTAACTGAAAATTTAAATAAAATCTCTGCTCATTGCACTACCGCGTATGGAAATTTGTTTAATGTAGCAAATTAGTAAAATATTTTGTATTTTCTGAATAAAGTTATTATAAATATATTATATTAATAGACCGGTTGCACTCATATTTAAGAGCCACCATTTTGTTGGTCAGGAATGCATAGGCCAGCATATAGGAAAAACGTGTTTTTTTTTTTGTTTTTTTTTTTTTAAAGCATGCAAAAGAAGCTTCAAACCTCAATCAAAGCTTCTAGCTCCTATTAAGCTCGAAGAATATGAGAAAAATTCGTTCAGTTGAAATAAACTATTTTTATGTGAAAAATTAGGAGAAATGATGTTTCCCCTATACTGGACAATGCATTAGGCACCACAAACATGGCGACAAAACACCAGGATGTGCAAGACGTCTATATTACTATGAAATGCAGCTTATTGTATTTTTCAAAATTTATAACTGCAACGGTCGTTTTTTTTTTTATTATTATTTTTTTTTAGTCTAAACAAATTTATACTCATCACATCACGGTGCATTAGTAATTTTTTACGCAGGAAATATTTTTAATGAGTTTGCAAAGATTTTATTTTTATATTCATGTATATAGTATATAATAATAACTTAAAACCCATGCGCGTAAGAAAGAGACCTTGCGTTTAAAAGTAATTAACTCTAAATTAAAAGAACAAATTTTGTACAAAAAAAATTAAAAAAAAAATGCTAAAAGTAAAACGTTTTCTTTACTTTTAGTGCGGCAACACTTAAATCACACACACAGAACAAAAAAAAAATATACTTTTTATGTTTTATTGCAAAGGCGCGATGAATGGATTTATATAAATGTTAACGCTCACGCTCATTTTACTGAATGACTCGACTCGATAGCTTTTTACTTACGTCTGATGTCTGGTTCTTGATTTTATATATATGGCGAGGCTCTTATAAGGTTTTCTGTATAAATTTCATAATTCTACGTAATATATTTATATATTATTGTAATGTATTTTCTTGGGGTAAAAAAATATTTATATTCTGATTTTTACTATAAATTTTAATATCAAAATATTATCATGTTCTTTTCAGATTTGAATTTATAGCATCTGGATAAAAATTATACTGTTAAATTTGAGTATGATTTTATTCATTTTTTTTTTTTTTTTTTTTTTTTAACTTTATATACCCTTAGATATTGTTATAGCAAATTTTATTCAAAATACTGGACAAAGTTGCAAATTAAGGTATAGAGAATAGAGATATGTCTATGGGTATAGATTATAAAAAGTACTAAACTTTTAATTGAACTTTCTAAAGAAATTGATTTTTAAATAATTTATGAAAAAAAGTTTCTCTCTCTCTCTTATAGCAAGTTTACCATTTTAATTAAAAGTGTCTGGCCTTCTTATTTTTGCTAAACCCTGACTTAAAGTGTTTATAATAAAATTAAACTAAACTGGTGTTAACAAAAAATATGCGAGGACTATAAATAATAATTAAAAATATTTTCAGTAAAAAAATAATGTATTTCAGAAAGAGTACAGCCCTTTCTAATTCATTAAGAATAAAATTAATACCAATAACAAAATAGAGAACTTAACTTTAGTTGGCTCCATTTCTTAACAACTTTATAGAACTTTTATAAGGAACCATTTAAATGCAACATTACATAATAAATATAACACATTTTGAGAATTTACATTATGGCTCTACATTATTATGAGGTCTGTGAAGATTCAAATCTCCTGGAACACGTAATTATACAGTTAAAAATTATATATAATGTAATTTTTGTAAAAGTATATAGTACTTTTGTATTTATATTTGAAATAAAAGGAATATAATTTCAAATTTTAAACTAGTTTTTAAATTTTCTATAACATAGTAAGTTTGTTTGTTTGTTGGTAATATAATTATAAATGAAACTAATATTGTAATAAACAAATAATAATGAAACAAATAAAAATAAATAAAAATAATAAATTTTAAAAAAATCGTCGTTAAAGTGCTGCGCTCTAGCGGTGAACTTGTTAGCATGGTATAGAAAGTAAAGTAAAAGATTTTTCACACCAAATCAGTTACTGTTGAGTCAGTGAGGTGAATGCATGGTGTTTTTAAACATACTGTGTCAGTGATTTTTTTTTCTTCTCATATATTACTTATTATCAAAGGTTTCATTTATTAATAAATGTGAACAAGTGAAATTATTATAAAAATGCCGAGTGGAATAACTATACCTCCAAGAAGTGGACCTTTACATCGTGTTAGTTCTTTAAGAAGCGGTAAGAATTTTTATTAATATATATATATATATTTTTTTTTTGCATTGTAAAAAGAGTGCATTTTTTTTTAACTTATCATATACCTGTTCTGGAATTTATATTACTTTAACGTGAGCTTTATTATTATTTGCAGATTATAATAATTTAATTTTTTTCCGTATTATACATGAAAATTATTTTATTATTATTATTTTTATTTTATATAATATTATATTTAAATGAATAATATAAATAAAAATAACTTAATTGATTATTGCGTAATTATTTTAGACTAATTATTAATTTGAAAAACGATGTTTTATAGTAAATTGTAATGTGATTTTTAAAAACGTGATTTCGTTATCGTCATCACACGTCGTTTTAATCAAGAGTTGCTGCTTTAAAAACAGACATGTTATATACCCTATATATAATTTAATTACATATAACATGTCTATGTCTAGTTATGTTTGCGAGCACTACTGTACAATTTTATAGCATAAAAATTTACATCAAATTAAAGTAGCTCACGGAAATGCCATGTATCAGTACTGAGAGACTTTAATTAATGCGATTATCAATTTATATTCATCATTACATTTCCATATAGCAATAAAATAAAAATATATGTAATTATTAAACTTTGCGTACACTTTTTAATACTTTATAGAACATAAAATATACAATTTTTTTAATATAATAAGTAATGCGTGTATACAAGAAAAAAAATGCATTAAAAAAAGATAAAAATGTAAAATATATAATTTATACAATGCATTCAATTTTTATAAGACTTTTCTCACAGTCGCACCGACAGATAATTTATTCATTAAAAAAAAATGATGTTAATTAGTATATCTTATCACTATGAAGAACATTATTGTTAACAGGAAAAATATTAATCAAAACTACTTTTTAATTTAATTTTAGGTGGGGTTATGATTACCTTATCTATAAAGTCTAGACAACATTTTTTTTTTTTTTTTGGTGATAAGTTTTTAAAATATAAATTTTTCTTATGTTTGATTCATTCAATTCATCAAAAAGACTAAATGTGATTCTTTAAATGCTTTGAAATTTTAAATAAATATTTAGATTTTTAAATAATTAACCACGTTCAAGCATTTTTTTATATATTATGTAAAAGACGTAAAAGTTTCGTTGATTTTTAAAAAAAGTCGGATTCAATGCAAAATTTTAAACCTTATACCATGATGAAATTAGGGTTTTCCTTGCTCGATTATGATTCATTCGCATCTAGCGTATTCCATCAAAATATCTTAATCTTTGTAAGTGAAGATATTTGATGATCAAATAGACTTAACTTTTATTAATTAAATTTGATTTCATTCAGGGACTCATCATTTAAACTGTCGATCGTTATACTATACTGCATTATAGTCTTTACATGAGGTTATCAACCTTAAAAAAAACTGCACTATATAGATTGTGAAAAAGTGTACATTATACACAGTAGTTTAAATAAACATTATCCTGTTTAAATGTGTAAAAATAAAAAGTCATGCTAAAATGTTAGACAAAACTACAAAAATTGGACCAGAAAACGAAATTTTGCCATTTTTAAAGCTAATTTAAGCATTTTAGTGGGTAGGGGGTCTGCAAAAATAAGAAAACCTTTTTGACATAAAAGAGACACATTTTTGTCATTCTGAGAGCTGCACAAAAACGTGGTTAAAATATGCGACATTGAAAGAAAGTTGGGGACTGAAAAGGTTAAACTTATATTTAAATTTATAAATGTGCGATCAAAATAAAAAAAAATATATAATTCAATGCACTTTTACGTAATATTAAATAAAAATAACTAGATTTCAAGTGAAAAATTCAAATTTTTACTAAATATTATAGAGAAAAGAATTACAATTACAATTCTGTATACAAAATGCTGCACTTAAATTTTAACTGTATAATCCAATCTGATTCATAATTCTCTTCACTACCATAATATATCTTATAATCCTAATACGTAGTAAAACAATAATGATATCATAAGAAAATGTTTCATGACGTCATTATCTCATATATTTATATATACGTATGAATGTAGGTATTGAAACAAGTGTAGGTAGGTAGGACCTGTTAGCTTATATAATGTAATATTATATATAATGATTTGCATATATACGTTATTTTATATTGAAACTTTCACTTCTGAAATCTTTGTGAATGAATTTTTTTTAAATAAAACTATAATATAAATATATTATGTATAAAGGTCAGTTATAATATAGTAGTTTTGTTAAAGTGAGATCTACTATGTACTTATATGGTTGATTTTTTTTTATTGCAATATATGTTGTCGAGACGCAATACTTTTATGAGATTTTATAATTAAGAAATTTTCATTTTTGAAATCTTTTAGAAATTAGCTATAAAAATTTAACTTGAAATTTCTATTAAAAGATATATAAAAATTATCTTTACGAGAATTTTTTTAAATTAAAATAAAATATAAAATTTGTTTTTATAAATTTAATTTAATATTAATACAATTTTTATAATACCATGTTTTTGTTAATAGTTATTTATATTTAGTAATTTTTATTTATTTACTTAAAAAATTTGTTTATATTTTAATATATTTTTTTATAATTAAATTCTGGTTTTTACAATTTCAGGTGTACGAATTATATTAATGAATTACAATTTTTTTTGTGCTCTCTATGTACTGTATAGTAAAGCATATAGGGATATGGTTGTAGTTGTTGAAAATATTGTTACTCTATTTGAAATTATGATGCAATGAATAGATAAAATAATACATCAGTAGTGATGATATCATATTCGATAGTTTGAATAGTCAAAGAAGATACAGTTAAGTGGCAAATTATCAAAAATGGAAGCAAATATAATAGTAAATCAATAGATGATTTTTTTTTTCAAAATGTTTTGTCTTTTCACCAGATGTGCACTAAAATGCTGACAATTGCTGTATATTCATTAAATTTCCGGAAATGTCTGAATCATTGTCATTATGTCTATGGTCCAAACGCTCATTAAAAGCATAGTATCCCGAAATCTTTCTACTCTCTCTCTCTCTCTCTCTCTCTCTCAGTATAACAAAAACTTTTCATTGTTAAAAGAGCACTTGAAAAGAAAGAAAAAATCTATATATAATGGAAGTTAGAAATGTTAAAAGGAAGCCTTGTTATAGCAAAACTATAGTTCGCTTTTTTTTTTTTTTTTTTTTTTTTTTTTTTTAACAGTACAGGTAGAAATACACTGATGCTCTTTGTCAGTTCATTTTTCAAGTGAAAAATATAATTGAGGAAACTTGGCTTTCAAATCTGTGCATATATAGCCTGAAGATATGTTTCAACTTCACTAGTAAACTCTAACTAGAGATAATTTAATGAAGATTTAGTGTTAGTTTTAATCATAATTATTAATGCAAAATTAAGGGTTGATTTTAATTTATTATTACTTTGAGCCTTTAATTATATATATTTTTAAAATTTATTCCAGTACCTTTAACGGTTGATTTATTAGTATTTTAATATAAAGTCATTAAAGTACGTAAAAATTTGTTGCATCCATATAATATAATACAAGCATGATTGTGCTATGATCCCAGAGTAAAAGTTCTACGAAGTGCATTCTAAAAAATACAATTTACTTTAATATTTAAATAAACTATACAAGAATACTCGATTGCATTATCTTATTTTTTGTAGATAGTATTATCTAAAAAAAAAAAAAGAAGTCGATAAATCAACAATCTCAAACGGGAGCGTTTTTAAAGTAAGTTATAAAATTTGGAACAGGTAATAAATAAATAGATATAAAAAAATCTGTTATCGCAGCAGAAAAAAAAATGAACTTGAGTTGGAAAAAAAAAAGTTGACATTTAAAGCCAATACATTCCAATTCAATAGCCACAAATTTAAAATTAACCAAACGACATTGAATACTCAAATTACATTTTTAACGAATAGTGGGCGTTGACTTGAATCGTCAAAATATTATGCATAGTGTCTTATGTATATAAAAATAATAATAAACCTGTTTAGAGAAAAATCATATTATAACGTAATAAATGAAAAATGATTTTGTAAAATTTCAAGGTTCTATTTACAAATATTTAGGTTACTTGCATGTTTGTTTTTTTGTATCTATATAATATTTTGATATCAAATATTATTTATTTTAGTTTCATTGTTTTAAGGGAGTAGTGTACCGACCTTATATCTCAAAAACTAGAAGTGTTTTCGGTCTAATTTTGTGTCTTTGTGTATAGCTAAGGGTCACACCTAGCCGTGATAAAAATTTCATAATGTTTGACCGTCTCAAAAAAAAAAAAAAAAAAAAAAAATTATTGAAATTAACATCAGGCGTAATGGGCTTAAAATTTAAAAAAATTGTATAAAATTAATTTACACGGTGACCCCCAAAATTTTTATATATTTGAAATTGTCTCAAGCTGAAGTATCATTGTGCAAAATTTCAGATTTTTTTGACGAGAAAAGTTTGAGTCTAATGGCCGACGTCGATACCCTATAGGGTCTATGCATTCATGTTAAAGTCGACGCCATGTTGGATAACTCAATAACATGGGTGGCATAGGAAAATAAATCATTTTGCCAGTTTAAACTCACTATGCAATATTTTTGAGAGCAGTGATGTTTTAAATATGTTGAATTACTGTAGTATCTCAAGTATGTGAGAAAAATAACAATAACCAAAAAATGAACCGATTTCCCAAAGAACATTGGCTTAAATGAAGTTTGTCCTATGCTGAGCAATGTTAATCACTACTCCAGTATGGCCTCCAAGCGCAATAAATATGACGTCATCCGCATACACCCTATATTATACTAACTTAAATATTATTTTGTGTTAAATTTTAAAATAATATTCTTATACTTAACAATTAAAATTAAGTGAAGTACTAATAACTAATAAGTAATAAACAATTTGAGAACGTAAGTCATAATGTTTTCTGAGTAATATATTTAAGTGATACAACAATCATATCCCTCGCCACTATAATGGTTTAAAACTATATACAAAAGTTTCTTGATTTCACAAAAAGTAATATAAGAAATTGCTTTTGTAACCAGTTTTTTTTTATAATTTTCTATAAAAACATGTTTTTATAATCATTATACAATTGCAAGGATTTCTTAAATTATAAACGGATTAATATATTATTTGGTAGTTATTGATTATTGAATACTTATAAATTATATGAACTCAATACCTCTCCGCACCTTCAATTTTAATGATAAATAGTTTTCTATATTAGATATTAAAAAAATAAAAATAAAACATTTCAATTTATGATATTATTTGCATACATAAAAATTACATTCAACTGAATATTTGGTCAAAATTTTTTTTTTCCAATGCCATAAGATATTTTTTTAACAACCAAATTCGTCACAAATAAATTTGCAACAATAATAAAAAATTAAATGTCAAAATGGTCCTATAAAATTCTTTTACCCATGCTAACAAGTCCTGCGAAGCGTTATTGCGGGATAAAATAACAAAAAACATTAAAAAGGTCATTTTTATTACTATTGCGGATTCATACACGTTAAAAGTGTGCTTGATGCTCTAATTTAAAATTTTCATTTACTGCAGGAAAAAAAAAAAAAAAAAAAAGTGTCCCATCAGTAATTTTCCCTCGCCATCCAATGATTGGGCACGCTTCATTTGGTATATATGTATAAGCTCCATAATATTGAAAAAAACAAATTGTTTAATAATAATATACATTCTATTACCAATTTATCATAAGAGGTTGTTATAGTAAAAAGATGCTGTTATAAATTTACAATGGTCCTTGGTTTATGTTCATGAAGACTGGTTGAATCAAAAGTTAACTGTAATAATCTTATATATACAAAGTACAAGTGCTTTCTCAAGACAAGTATTATAAAGTGAGTGTTCTCTGTTCTGTGCAAGCGTGACCTAAAATTTAATTTTATAAACAGACTTAAGGCGCCATTTAATTGATAATACAACTTTTTTTTTTATTTATTCTTTTTTTTTCTTTTGTGTATGACTAATAAATATATATATATATATATATATTTTTTTTTCATTTCATTACGGTAATTACTTAAATAACTTATAACCTGAAATTTGTTAGTTATTATTTTAATAACATGAGTATGAATTTAAAATAAAGAGTTAAGTCACTTTTTCTTTTTAAGAAAGAATTGTTTTACTTATTCAAATAATCGCTCTTTATCAGATAGCTTTATCTCATTTATGTTTTTTTCTCAATACCGCAATTTAGAATTCAATTGCGGCTTATAACGTAATTTAAATCAATGTGCATTATTTTTGTATGCAAATTTATAGAAATCGTTTTGCATAGTTTATTTATATAAAACAAATTTTAATTTTAATTTAAATGTACGTAATTAATAATTTTTTAAAAATAACAATTTTATAACAAATAAAATATAAAACAAAATTCATAAAAATAAAAAATTAATTTATTTTAATAAATATTAATTTGTTTTATTATACTTTTTATCTCTCCATATTTGATTTAAATTTAAATATTTTATTATTACTGTATACTTAAAATATTCGTATAATGTGTAAAAAAAAAATGTTGGAAGTGTATCTTTTACGGTTCACAAATTTTATAAAGCTTTGTAATCGTTTATATAACTGCACTTGACTAATATATTACCAGGATAAAATAATAATAATAATAATGGGTATTTTTAAAATTACACATCCTTGTATAACGATATGCTTTCGTTTGAAAAACTAGTTTATACTGTATAAGATTTATTATCTGTTTAAAATTTTGTAATTATATATATATAATACGTTTTAATCTTTAAATAGTGAATTGTATTGTTTTAACGGAAATTTTAATGTACAGTATTTAGACATTTATTTATCATTATAAATATGAAGTAAATCGTAAATTTTAATGGCAATCTATAACAGCGGATCTGATATTTTTTGCACCACATTATTTAATTTGGTACGCAATATATTTTAAATTTATAATATAACTCAATAATATGGGTGGCATAGGAAAATATCTCATTTTGCCAGTTTAAAAACTCTATATTATGTTGTTGTTTTGTTTTTTTTTTTGTTTTTTTTTTGAGAGCATTGATGCTGTAAATATGTTGGATTAGTATCTCTCAAGTATATGTGTGAAATATAACAATTACACAAAAATGAACCAATTTCCCAAAGAAAATTGGCTTAAACGAATTTTTTCCTATGCTGAGCAATGTTATTCATGCCTCCAAGCGCATTAAATATGATATCATGCGGTCGATATACCCTTATAATTTATAATATTTTATTTTCTAAATTTGAGGTTCAATGCGATTTTGGTCGACTTCATTCTTCTTATCGGGATACCCTCTGAAAAATGATCACTTATCACAAATATGTTATTAGATCAACTTTAATGGCAATAAAGAAGATTAACTCTTTTTGATACTTTACTTTTGTCCCCTCTACTTAAATATAAATTAATAACTTATACTTAATGATGATTATATATCATCGACATCGATTTGATTGCCTATATACGTTATCAAAAAATAGGTGCGTGCAAAGGATATGGTTCCAATGAAATAAAATTGTTGCAATCCAACTGGAAATTATTTAAGTTACAATTAGATTATATAAAAAATAAAAATTTATTGTCTTATATGCAATATATAACATAACGTTCTGGTCACTATGCAAAGGTCTCATCTCAAGTGATCAAAATTTCATAGAAGGTCCTATCTCCAATGATCAACATTTCACAGAAATCCCTATCTCCAGTGTGAGCCATATGGCATGCGATGGAGATAAGGCTTTTTCCAAAATGGTGATCACTGGAGATGAGGCCTTTTCAAGCGACCAGAATTGTTATAGGTATATACAACATTTTAGTTACATTGTATGTATATTATTAATTATTATTTTAAAATATTCAAAAGCTAAACTATACCTATCCTAAACCTAAACATCAATTCATCCCATTAATTTCTATAAGACGCATATAGTCTTAATTTTTTTTTTTTTTTTTTTTTTTTTTTTTTTAATCTTAAAATATCTTTGAATATTTTAACGAAAAGAAATGGTGCATAAAGTTTGGCACAAATATTGAACTTCATTAAATTTGAATGGAAAAAATTAATTAACATTTTTTTTTTGTAGATGGATTAAATTTACATATTTTAGATTTTACCATGAGAATATAATGTTAAAAAAAGTCTTCAATTCTCCATGCTAAATCTTAATAATTTAGTTATATAAAGGGAATCATGTTTTCTGATTTAAATACAACTTTAAACGACATAATGTGAATAAATTAATGAAAAAAAAATCTGAACTCGAATAAAAAAAATGTATGTAAAAATATTTATAATACGGGAATAGAATTAAGTGGACAAAACAACTTTGCAATGCGATTCAGTGCTTTCGGTGCCTTGTCTTCTTATCATAATTTTATATACAAAAAATAGGGGGAAAAGGAAAATTATGAAACTTCAGATAACAACTTGTGTTTGTATTATATATAATAGTAAAATGCGCAAAGGAAATGTTATGCTATCTCAATGAAAAAAAAAAAAAAAAAAATGCAATATGAGATATAAAGATAAAATATATTATATTACATAAAACTTTATATAATTATACATAAAAACTTATACTTACCTTACGTATAAGATTAAAAGCCAGAGCAATTCAAATCAGAAAGCTATCATGCCTATCTGATTATGTATAGCTAAAATTACAGCAAAAAGATATAGATTTTAAATAATTTGCAAGGCAATTTGTATATAGTTTTTTGTTTAAATTATTATTATTTTCTTAACTTTCTTCGAGACTTTATTTTTTTTTTTGTCGACAAAATACATTTTATCGAATATACTCATTTATTTCCAACTTATATACAAGATTATAAATAAATTTTATAATTAAAGTATTATATTCCTTTTTTTTTTTTTTTTGAAACTTGATATAATTATATATTTTACACTCAAAGAGTGCTTCTTTTTACATATTATTTTATCACTTTATATTATCTGTCTGTATGCATGTTTCATCATGTATAAAAATACATACAAACTGGTTAAAAGTATAAATTAAAACAATACGTGATTTTAATAATAATAAACGTGATGAGTAATTATATTTTATTTAAATATTATCTTATCTAGATTTTGTTCACGTTGACAATTTTTAACAATGAGAGGAAAATAAGTTTTATCTTAAAAAAAAAAATAATAAAAATACTAAGTAAGTGCATTATTTTAAATTTTGATTTTTTTTTTTATGTATACACAAAACTATCTAATTTCACTATACAAGATCTTAAATTTATATATATTTTGCATTATATAATATTAAAGAAATATGAAAATATTGTTTAAACTGTTGGTTGAAATAACTTTGAAAGAAAAACATTTATATACGTGAGTTGTAACATATAATAAAGAATTATGTTGTAACTTGAAAATCTAAATCAAAATATCCAGACGTCTTACTTCTTCGAAGCTTTTCAGCTTCAAATTAATGTTTGACAATTCTTTAACGTGGTTTTAATCAAGTGAAAACTGAATAATAAAAACATATAAGAAATAATTCAATATTTTAAGTATAAGTTTTAAGTTTCCATAAAAGAAATAATTAAAATAATTCCATATGACATTGAATAAATTAAAGCCCTTGTCAACTTACTTTTTTATCGTTTATGATAATTACCATACCTTTTAATATCCATGAATTAGACACCATCATGTTTATTTTGTATTTATTTTCGTTTATTTTCCTTTTTGCGGTTATATCACATATCTGACGTCACAATGTACCGATGGGGCCGAGATAGGGGAAAAGAACTTGAGGAAGGGGCTTAAATTCATCACGTGACCAGAGCGGTGACTGTGATTGGCGGCGGTACATTGTGACGTCAGATACGTGATATAACCGCAAAAAGGAAAATAAACGAAAATAAATACAAAATCAATGTGATGGTGTCTAATCATGGATATTAAGGTATGGTAATTATCAGTCTAGTATTCTAAATGATAAAAAAGTAGGTTGACAAGGGCTTTAAGGCTGTATCTCGTATTGGAAAGTCATATTACTGTTTACATTTATTCAAAATTGAGTTAAAATATTATATGACAACAGATTTCATTAGCAAAACATTTTATCATGCATATATTTAAGCAAAGATAGTGTATCGTTGAATCATTTAGAATAAGTTTCCATTGAAATAGAAATATGTAAGAAAAATTATGTTGATATAGACTTTTTACCTTCATATTATTGTAAAGGCGTTAAGAAAAAAATGCAGTTAGTATACATAATTAACAATAAGTAATTCTTTTACCATAAGGTTGAAAAAAGGATTAAATTTCACATAAAACTGATACTTATTTACTTTTTTCTTTACTAATTGAACAAGTCAGCAGTTAGTCATGAAAATATAGAAATTTTTTCTTTACTTTTTTTTCTGCTGTTCAAACAACACTCATTTGAATACGTGACGTTTGTATGGATATATTGTTTATATATGCATAGTTTTCTATATATAATATTTCTTAAGACTTTTCCATAATATATGCATTTTTTTCTTATGCGTAAGAGATGTAGTGCAAATTTTATTAAGCTTGTAGGAAAATAGGTTGAATTTTAAATATCTTTTATTTTTCAAAGGAAATTAATAATAATTTTCATATTATTATATTATACTTTAATTTTCAAGAGTTACATTGTGTATACAACTGATAGTCTTGATGGAAGTCATGAGAATACTTTGATAACATTTTAAACAATATATATATCATCATTCATCCATATTGAAAATGAAAGAAAAAAAGAAAAAAAGAAAAAAAAAAAAGAAAAAAAGAAGAAGAAGAAGAAGAAGATTGATAAAACTTTTATCTTTATTTTAGATTTATGAATCATAATGAAAATTATATAGCTTTATTAAAAAGTAAAAGAGACCGATATTTCCTCTTCTCTTTATTTTTTTCTACGAATTTATACGGCAACCGCAAAAAAATTAAAGAAGTTGCGGTTATACATTCTACATGAATATCAGTTTTCATTATTATACAGTATGTTCTATGTTCACTCCTAATCCTGGGAATTTATATTGTATAACTGAAAGGTATAGTACATCGCATTTTGAAAATATCTTAGGAAATGTGGAGTCATAGTTTTTATATTTTTAATGGAAGTTACCGGTTAGTTGAAAAATTCTGTATTTTATTTTTTATTAGTTTTGTAAAGCATAAAACACATAAAAGTGTATCTGATTTAAATTCTTCCGGCTTCAATGCAGTAAAGTTTGCTCGAAAAAAAAAAAAAAAAAAAAAGTTTCTGCGATTCTAAATGATATAGAAAATAAATGGACCTTAATTTTTACCGCACCACATATGATTGACTTTGATACTCTCCACCGCGGTATGAGCTTCATTATTTACACATTGATATATCCTGTATATAATAAAATATTATCTGTATACCACAAACCGTATAACAATTTTAAATTAAGAAATTATAGTTTTACTTTATACGCGTTCTAGTAAAAACTTACCAGATTTTGCATTAAAATTGAACTGTTTTTAAACTGTTAATTCATAAATGGTTCAGACTTTAATATACGAATTTCTTCATAAAATCATAATAATGTTATACCATTTTATAAATGTAAACTTTATATTGCAAAAAAAAAAAAAAAAAAAAAAAAAAAAAAAAAAAAAAAAAAAGAGGAGAGGAGAGGAGAGGAGAGGAGAGACAGAATAAAAAAAAAAAAATTAATGCTATAAGCAGAATAAAAATTATGTACCAAAGAAGCAGAGAAAACGACTATATAATAATGAAATCTTATGTGAAACTGTTAATCTTGCATCCAATAAATAAAATATTTTATACTGCAAGAAGCAATAAAGTAAATTTTAATGGATTTTATAAAATGATGCAACAGGTTATATCTTTAAAATATGAAATCCATTAAAAACATTATAATCATTCAACATTCAATGATATTTTAAGGTGACCTAGGCTTTATCACAGAAAGCACTTATTTGAAGGTCAAATATTAATATTATAAACCTTTTAAAAAAATATGTCCCATATCTAAAACTTAAAATTTCGCTGTTCAACATCATATAGGAACAAATAAAATAATAATTTCATATATTATATATACGGGAGAAAAGTGTAACATGAAAAAAATCACCACATATTTTGATGGATTAGAGATTAAAATGAGTAGTATGTAATGAGTAATGACATTTCATAAAAAGAAATTGATGGAATTAAATTATTATATATACACTGAACAGATTACTTTTTCTATAATTTAAATTTGTTTGAATAATTTACTTCTGTACACTGATGATTTTAATTATAGTCCATCTCTCTCTCTCTCTCTCTCTCCATCTTCATCATCTTTTCAGACTTTTAGCGATCAAATTTATTTTGCCATATATATACGCATTACATATAGGCATATTTATATATTTATACTATGATATAGGTAAACAAACTTACTGAGCAATGAGCAATGAAAAAAAAGAAAAAAAAATCATATTCCAAGAGGTTATATCAATGATATTGATGATGAAATAATATTTATAATATTTGTTAGCTGTGTTAAATGTGTATTTTATTATTCCTCAGCATCCTTTCGTCTTCAATGCAATATAGTTCTCTATAAAACCATAATAATGTAGAAATAAAAACATGGCCCCGAAATGCTAAAGGGTAAGAAATTAGGGGTTAATTTAACTGCATATACTGATCAGCTGATCACCAATAAACTCCATTGAAATACAGTTCTATAAAATTTAGGAATTTTATTACTTGACTTTTAAATAATACACATGTATAGAAAATTATTCAGATTTAATTTTTAAAAATTGCAAGTCTTTTTATACATTTTATTATTTATTACCATAAATTTTCCAATAAAAAAATAATAATAATAATTGGGGAAAGAGAAGGTTATAATAAAACAAAAAAATAATAATGTTACTTTTACATTTTTTTTTTGTCTCCAGCAAAATTATACTATTACTTAATAATAGCATAACAAAAATTAATAACAAAATGAGTCACAATACCATATATGGTGTTATTTTAGAAGTTCAAAGAACCTATATTAAAATATATTAAATAAATTGTGAGAAGTTACGCCTTAAGCCACAATTAATTTATATTCGAAAAAAAAATATTATTGCGGTAAACCATATGAGTTAAAAATGTACAGTAGCAACAACTGTCAATAGTTTATATAGTTTTTGACAATATAGTTTTTTATATAGTTTTTCAAATTTTTATAAGTTTGAATTTGACATTAAAAGTTTATTTTGTAAGAAAGTGGGAAGAAATCATTTATTTTTTAAACGATTGAGGTTTTCGTGTTTTTCTTGATGAATTGATAGTAGTTTAAAAAAGTTTTATAGTTTTAATCGAACAACAATAACACTGTTTTAAAGAAATAAGGAAGGCATGTAAAACATTATGACTATATAGTCATTTTTAATTCTTTGAATTCTTAAAGATTTGTCCTCAAAAATATATTTTAATTGGTCTCATAAAAATCTTAAAAAAAAAAAAAAAAAAAAAAAAAAATCAATTTTTTTGAATATTTAATTAGAATAATTAAAATTTTGGCATGTTTACATTTTTACGTAATAATGTACTAAAGTTGAAAATTGTATACCTTCATATTTCTGCTTATAATTTTATAACTTCTATATCTGGTACTTGATCAAACAAAAATAGCTATACTACAACAAAAAAAAGTCCATGTAATAAGTATGTGGCGGGAATTTTAAAATTGTTATATTTTTCTTCATAAACATGTATTTCAAGTTAGGTATACACACAAAACGATATATATATATATATATATTTATTTCTGTATATGTTTTGAAAACTGTTGAGTTTTTTATTTTTTATTTTTTTTTTTTTGAAGAGAGTCGGTCAGTAGCCTTATATGGTAACATGAAGTTAAAAGTCTCTCTCTCTCATATACTAACTATATAGTAGTATAGCAGGTTATTTCATTTATTGTACTGTGATATACAATTAAATTGACTTGCCTACCTATACAATTTATAATTAATACTTTAATATTTAATTAAGATGTAAGCTTACTAACCAGGTATACTCAATTTTAAATTATTAAATATGTATATGTACACAAACATATAAAAAAATTGTATAAGTATTTGTTACTTTTTTATTGGTAATAATAATTTTAATGTTTTAATTATTTTATTAAGTAATTATTATGTATAAATATTTTATTATTAATTTCTCACGCAATTTCTTTTTTTAAAGTTTATGATTGGAGATCGTATATAGAAATTTTTAATTAACTTCTCAAGCTTCATCATTTAATTGAATTGAAGGTAATTCTCCCCTCCTCCTTAAAATATAAACATTGAGAGGACCAATATACTTCACTTTTTTTTCGTCTTCTTAATTTCTTTATTATCACAACAAATTTGTTGTTCATTTTAATGAAACACGTAAATGGTATAGCGTGTAAAAAGTTATCGAATTCTCTCTCTCTCTTTTTTTTTTGTTTTTTTTTTTTGTTTGTTTGTTTGTTTGTTTGTTTGTTTGTTTGATTAAACTTCATTAAGGTACTGGCAGTTTCCCAACTGCATTTATACACCCCGAATCTTCCGAACCCCTTTAAGTGTACGTGCGGGTTTGTCCGAAACGGGGGTCGGCCATGGCCCAGCAAACATCCCGGCATTCGCCATAACAGACTGAGGAAACCGTGGAAACAATCAGGATGGTGGATGGTGGGCAAGGTTGACTTTGCCTCCCGAATCTCCAAGCTAGCCATCGCCAGGCTTTTGTAAAAGTCTAGTTGAAGTTGGGATCGAACCCGTGACTTCTTATATTTAGAAAATATACCAGTCATGATCTTAATTACTTGTGATCAAAAACACACTAAAATTAGTTTTTACAAAAGAATAATAAATATATTGTTTTTATAACTGCAGCAGAGTAGATTACAGCTAGGAAGCGTATAATTATGTGTTTTCATCACTAATTCGCTATTTACGGAAATAATTTTGAATGTAATAGTTATTTATGCGCAACTCAAATTTATTATATTGCACATTCTTTGAACGTATAGAGAATGTCACTTAGGCCGTATCCTGAAATTAAACACTACTTTCTGGAAGTATGCATATATTTATATAATATTTATTAATTTACTTAAAAAAAACTAATAATATATTAAAATTAAATTTTAAATTATTTTAATTAAATTGCTTACAAAATAAAATAATATTAAAAATAATAACTACTTTAAAAATGTAATAATTTTTTATTTATAAAAAATTAAAACATTAGCAATCACATTCTACACTACATTAACCAAGAGAGGATTATAAATTTATTTATTTTGTATATTAGACCATGATATTTAGAGATATTTTAATATACTGTTTTCTGAGTCAGTTTTGAACTACTAATACTAGTCTACTAAAGATATCTAAAGTGTAACATGAAAAAAAAAAGGGGGAGGTAAAAGCAGGTAGAAATTGATAAAGGATCACAAGATTTGTAAAACCATGTTTAGGGGCGGGGGTGTTGGAGACTTCAATACAGATAAACTATCGGAGGTAATACAATTTAATATTTTGAGTAAGGGGTGTAATGCTTGTTACTATGAGGATTTTTTCTCCATTCTAAAAAACGTGTAAATAATATAATATGTAATCTTATTTTGCATGCATAATTAACAATTTTTTGGTTTATAAGTGCAATATTATTCTCAACCCAGTACTATAAAGACTTTTTAAATTCTTTTCTGTTTTTCTGAGTACTTTTATTGGTTACAAGTCACCACCATATGAACAAAGTTGTAGTTTTTAAATACAGTCTGTGCCACCTAAGGATGTTAGCGATTAATCGAAATCGAGCTACGAGCCAATAGACGCTCAAGCGCTCAAGGTTGCTAGGAGGTGGGGTAATGTTAACTAGATGGAGAGTTTTTAAATGCTCTCTAATTGGTCGCATCCTTAGGTGGCGCAGACTGTATAATTATATATTTTTTCTAATACAGCTCAATTTCGACTTATTGTATGATTTATGATGGATTTTTAACCACTCAAAATGACATCAGAGGCATGTTTATGTGGTTGCGTGCTTTAGGTACAGACACTGCGGTAAAAATATCACTGTCACAAAAAAAATGCGATATTTTTACCACATTATTCATAGATTTGTTCAAGTCTACAAACCAAAACTTTTATATCGTTTTATTTCACTCATACTGTATAGTCGTCAGGGCAACTTAAATTGCATTATCGCCAACACATATATATCGCCCATTTCAAATAGCAGTTCTTCGTGAAATAAATTATTCTTTAAAAATAATCAAACGTGCATTATATATTTTATGTATTCTCTCTCTCTCTCTCTCTCTCTCTCTCTCTCTCTCTCTCTCTCTCTCTCTCTCTCTCTCTCTCTCTCTCTCTCTCTCTCTCAATTTCATTAAAAACACAACTGAAAGAGGAAGTTCAGGGTTTACAACATGGCTTATTCAATGTTAGATAATGAGAAAAACTGTTCATAAACTCACATATGATGACCCAAAGCCCTTTCATAGCCCCTCAAATTCGTGATCATCCTGCGAGATATGCAACTTGTTCCGTAACTTTACGTCATAGTTACGGCTCTACTATAGAAAAGTTGTAGACGGTTGCATATCTTGCAGGATGGGTGCAAGTTTGCAGGGCTACCATGGGGCTACGGAAGGGCTTTTGGGCACCGTGTGTGAGTCAATGTACAGTGCATCTCATTATCTAACATTGAAGAAGCCATATTATAAACATAAACCCTGAACTTCCTCATTAAAGCGTCATTTATTCGCCATTATTACTATTATTTCAAAAAATGCTAAATTTAAATTATATATTTTCTCCTTTTCTACCAGAAACATATATAATACAAACAAAATCTTAACTTTATTATATCATACTATTTGTATTCTGATTATATATTATGACCTATAGTATAATAATACGCCCTTTGTTTACTTTAGTGTTTTAACATTGTGTACTTTTTAGTTGAATTTTCATTTTATACATGCCATGCATTTATTTCTTTTCGATACACTGCATAACAAATTAAATATCTCAAAGTATATAGCTACATCAAAAAATTACTTCACCATTTAAAATTTTAAAATATTAATTTAAAAAATATTTTTTCATTTCAATATTATAACAATATCTAATCTATTTTATTGTACTACCTAAAATATAAAATATACTTTGTTAAAAAAGTCTTTAGGCTTCTATATTATATATATATTTTTTTGTTATGTTGTTGAGGCTTTAGTTATGGCTAGTAGAAGAAAAAAGTAGTTAGACGCCTCTTTTCGTCGCATTCTTATTATTCTTATTATTTTTTTTTCCATTCCCCTCTTGTGCAGGTTCTATTGTATCCTATATGGCTTCTATAACAAAATGAAAAAAATATATAATATACAATAATAATAATGGCTTCAAAAAATTGTATACAATAAATGATACGCACATCATTGATTTTTCATTTTTTTTTCAATGAAATTTCTCAAATTTCAAAATTTTCCCACGATTTTTTTTTTAAATGGAATGAATAGATAAAACTACGTATTTTAAATGTGTTATTATTGTTGATTACGTACTATACTTTTTATGTACCATGTATAATGTGCAAATTTACATCTGAAAGATGTGGTATATGTTGTTAAAAGGTTGTCTAATTAGAAGGTTCTTATATGTCTCTAATTTTCAAAAGTTAGCCTAGAAACCTTTTTTTTTTTTTTTTTTTTTTTTTTTTTTTTTTTTTGTAACTTTTGAAAATTAATAATGTAGCAACTCTACGAAAATAAAAAATCAGAATCGTGACTAGCGGAGAAAAGGAGAAAAGAATATAAAAATTAATGTATTTATTATTATTTCATAATTATTGTTATTTCACTCAAAAGTCAATACAATTAAATAACAAGCAAAGAAAGCAAATGATCAAGATAACTAACGCGTCTATAACACACTATATAAATAGTAAAACAAATACATATATATATAGTCAGGACGTCATTTCTTATGGGAGTAAATATTCTTAAGTTTGGATTTTACAGGGTAACCCTATAAAGAATTTTTACAAACTTTTACATATTTATATAGCTATATATAGTTGACTTATCTTTTATTATTACTTGGAAAATTTTCATATTTTTCTGCTGTTAAAACACTTAAACCAACGCAGTTCCTCATTTTTAGCCTAAAGTTTAAAAAAAAAAAAAAAAAAAAAAAAATCATATGAATGCACTTAAAAAAGTTTTCCAAAAGAAAATAATCAACTTGAAAACACTCCATTCAAACAAATGTAAACAAACATTAAAATATTTATATTCATTCTTCCCACCTTCATACAACATAAACGTCACTCAAAAATCAAAACAAAAATTTATTTTAACTTATGCCACACCTATATTATATAAGTTATACAGTATAATAATATAAACTATATTATATTCTTATAAGAAAACATGGCTCTAACAATGTCTTAACAACAATAATCAACTTTTTTTTTCTTCAATAATAGAACATGTTAAATATAAGGAGTATTATATGGAATGATTTGTATAACTGTTTATATATTAGATAGAAGTATCGATTGATTTTGTTTATAGAAATCGTTTTAACAAAACTATATAATATACACTATAAAATACAATAAAAGTTAGTATAATAATTAGTTTAAAAATATTATTATATTATTTTAAAATATTTTATTTATTAATTTTTAATTATAATTATATTTTATATATTATTAAAAAAATGTTTATACAAAAACAATGGCCAATTTGAGTAAATTCTTGGTCAATGTTATTTATTTTAATTTTTAAAGTTATAAATTTTTGCCTCGATCATTTGTCTTCACCGGTTACAATAACCTTTAAATTACATTCGTTTCTAAATTGTTACAATTATTGATAGTTCATTCGGAGCTTTAGAATACTGGAAGTATTATGATGATTATATACATAAATACTGTAATATAATCACAATTTCAATATAGCGATGTATTTACTTCGTATAAAAGAATTCAAAAATACAAATATGTACTTGGGTATTATTTTAAAAATGAAATCGTTTGAATAATATTAAGCTTTGTAATAAAAATAAAACAATAATTAAAATTTTCAATAATGCAAAATATAAAAATAAAATGTTTTATTAACACTTTCTCACGCTTTTTTTCAATGTAAATCATATTTTATTATGACATTAATATGTCTCATTGAAAATATTTTAATATTCGTATATCTTCATTGTAATTATATGTAATAAATTAGAAAAAATAAATGTTTTATTAAAAAATACTCAGGTGGCCACACACAGAGAATGAATTTTAATTACAACTCTTCTTGAATGAAGTTTATATAAACATCAAATTTAATATCGACGTTTTTTTTGCAAATATTTTTATTATTATTTTATTTATTAAACACCAAGGTGTACATATATATTTACATTGCACTCTATAAGTCTACATTTTTGCATATGTATTGACTTAATGATAGGGTCCGAGATGGACAATGAAGTAAGTGGTGCCTATATAGTACATAGGCCACCAAATATTTTTATCGTTTTGTATATACATAAAAGATATGTAAGATACTATTTAATGCAAAATAAATTTATAAAATATAGGAATACTTTTAACTTTAACACAACACCGTGCATTATTTATTTTTTTGTATTTTATTTATTTTGTATTATACTGTATACCAGACAATATATTTTATGCGTTTTAGAATAAATATTTAAAAATTTCTTTAATTTATTTTTATAATTAATTAATTAATATTATTATTTCGTTGTATATGCATTCATATTAAAGTCAACGCCATATTGAATCACTTAATAAAATCGGCAGCATAGGGAAATGACTCATTTTGCCAGTATAAAAATACTTTGCAATATTTTTTATAGGAGTATATAATATGTTAATAAGTTTGAATTAGTATCTCAAGTTTGTGACTAAAATAATAATTGCAAAAAATTAATCGATTTCCTATATAAAGAAAATAGTAAAAAATGAAGTTCGTCCTATATGCTGAGCAATATTATTCATTTCAACAGTATGGCATCCAAGCGTAATAAATATGACATCATGCACGCATATACCCTATATTAGAATAAATTTTTAGACGGCCTCAATCTTTTTTTTTTTTCTTTTTTTTTTTTTTTTTAAAGTTTGCTTATATATTTTTTTAAGATTACACGAAATCAAATTTATTTCACAATTATATAACACTAGCGCTTTATATAAAGAGCTAGTATAATATACGTATAAACGTATATTAAATAAAAGAAAAGAAATATATATTTTTTCTTTCATTAAATGGAAAAATGTTATTAATTGCTACCAATTTAAAATATATTTTTTACGTCCTCCTATAATTTTTTTTTCTTTTTTAAATTTTTCATATAAAACAGCACAATTTTAAGATTTATATATTTTCATATAAACACAGTTTTATAATATATATTTTTCATAACCTTTCAGACAGTAAAAATAACTATAAAAATAATTAAAAAATTTACTACAATTCTAAGAATATAATTATATAAAAAACTATCATAATACACATGAGTACCTATATACTATCTTTAATACAGACTTGATGGTAAAATAAAATTGTTAATTATACCATGTATAAAATGTTACGAGTAACAATTAAAGCCCTTATATTTTAGTTTTATATTATATACCGACTCTGTTTATACAGAAAACTTGTATTAATAATAATAATATAATAAAAAAATACATATACTTGATATGTCTTGTATGGTAGCATTTTCACATTTCCTGTTTTTTCTTATTTATAATGTTAAGTTTTTACTTGGTTAAATGAAAATAATGAGGTAATACGATCATGTAATTTATAGTTGTATATAACATATAGGTTTCAAAATGGTATTAAAAATATAATTTTATTAATATGATGTAGTATATTTGATGGCATAGATTATGGAAAATAGAAAAGTTGTGATTGGAAATTTCGTAGTCCTGAAATACAAAGTTTGATTTGTTTTAATGCTATCTAACAATTCTTTACCAAAATACATCTAATATACAACATTTAAAACCAGTGAACACTGATAAATAATTGAGAGAGAGAGAGAGAGAGAGAGAGAGAGAGAAGGTGTAATTAACATAATATGATATACTTAAAAGTTTTGAAAATTCATATATTTCAAAATTCTACATCATGGTGACCTCAAATTTTTTACACGGTTAGTATTTTATCTCATAAGTACATACTAATGCCGTTCGTAAACCCTGTTTTCTGCTACTAAAATGACGATCAGCTATGGTTAATTAAATGGAATGCACATTTTTTGGTGCAAGAAAACAGGGTTCTAGCGGATACAGTGTATTTACTTATAATTATGTTAAATCAACTGTGATTGACTAATAAGTTTATAACACGCTCTATAATGGGTTTTGCACCCCGGATACAGCTTTTGGCAGGATAATGACCTTGTTTTGGCTAGTGTTTATGTAATGTACAGTATACTGCATATATAATGTATTTCAGTGTGGAGTAAAAAAAAAAATAATATTAATAAATAATGATGGGAATAATTAAAAATTTTATATGTATAGTAAATTTTAAATAAAAATCATTATAGTATATTATTTTCGTTACTGCTATATTAAATTTTATTAAAACTGTTTCTATTTCTTGTCATATAACATCGCTTCCATACAAAATTATGTTCAAAATAAAATTTTCATTTATATAATAAGTTTTGGATTGAATCAGCGCGTATAATAAACGCATGAACTTGATATATAGACTAATACATTTAATATTATATTAATTATAAAAATATATTCAATCGATGTCCTATGATACTTATACTGTCATTGAAAAAACATCAATTTTGTTACTATTTAAAATTATAAATTATATTAGAAAAGAAGTAACTTCAATGCATGCAAAATTCAATAATAAAATAAATACCTATATATAATGTAATAAATATGTTTAAAAAAAAGTAAAACCAAGGAATATTTATTCAAAACTTGCGTTTAAAAATTCAATATTATTTAATAGTACATCATAATATGTAAATGAAGGTAGAAAAATATTTTAATCATCCTCTTTTACTCATAAATAATAAACGACACAAAAAATCACACAGGATACTAGTTTTTTGGTTGGATAATTATAAGCATTTTATTATAATAATGTTGTATTGCGTGTACAACTCAAAGGTGTGGTTTGCTTTTTTTTTTTTTTTACCCTTTTTTTTCAATGTTTTATTATTAAAATAGCGGAAAAAAATAGTATAGATAATTATACAAGTATTTAACCATGAATAATTTTCCTACATATTTTTTTATGCTTTGTTTTGGTTAAAAATAGTTATTTTTTTATTTATTTTTTTTACAAGTATTTCCTTTAATTGTATAATTTCTATACATCCTTTTAACCCCCTACTAAAAGTTTCAGTTCACCTACTCTCATTTTATTTCCTCTTTTAACCGATCTTTAATGTTATATTAATTTAAAAGTTTGAGGTCTTAATTTTTTTATAATCAAAAGATGATATCGATCAAATTAACATCAATAGTGTAAATTTTTATATTAAAATATCACATTTTAAATTAAAATGATATAATTTTGTATTATCTATAAAATACATCTTAATAAAAATTAAAATTAGCTGTTATATTTTCAAACAATTTGAAATATAAGAACTGTAATTTATTTTATGCTCAATGTATGAAGGTAATAACAAAGATGCAATACTCTTTCTCAGAGAATATCCTTATTTTTGTAACATATTCATATATAATTTTGTTGTATTTCCCATAAACAATATCTTACATATATAAAGTATTATATTTTATACACGTCAAATAATAAATTATATATAAAAAAAACTCCTTTATGCTTTTCTATAAGTGAATATATGTATTACCAGAAAATAAACTAAATGAACCTAATTTTTTAAAATATAAAAAATTCATTTTATTACTATTATCAGTGTTATCACCTAAAACTGTAAATATAACACCATATAAATAAAATATATTTTCTATTGAATAGGCGGAAAGATGAATATCTTTTCAATGATTTCATCAATAACTAAATAAATATAAGATTAAAAAAAATATATGTATCTTAATTCGTTTTACCTTCAAAAATTCATTATTATAAAAGATACTTTTTTTTTTTTTTTTTTTTGTTACGGTATGTTATACATTTTTTTATGTTCATTATTATACAATCATGAAAGCTTGCTATAGGCTACTCTTATATTATAAGCCCTTGACATCGAATTAAAGCGTATATCTAATGCCACTTCTGCACGTATACTCGTAAGTTAGACTTAATCAACATTATAGAATTATTTTTAGATTTTATACAGAGTATGTGTTATTTTTTGTTATTGTGTTTTTCATATATTCAGAAAGTTCTGCAAAATCCCTTTCAATGAAATAATAAAAAAAAAAAGTATACAATACATTTCAATTTTTTTTTTTTTTTTTTTTTTATAAATTTTGAAGTAAAAATTGCAAGAATTTTAACAGATTTTACATGAGTGCTATTAAGGTATACAGGATAAAAAGGAACAAATAATAAGCAGGATTCAACCCTTTCTGAAACATTAATTCTCTTAATTTTTTTTTTGGGGGGGGGGGGGGGGAGGGGGGATATTATAGAAAGAAACAAAATTTACAATATAGTCGTATAATATGACAATCTTCAATTTTCAATGCCACTCTATCAATAATTGTCAAATACTTAACATAATTTAAGTTTCATTGATATATAATATTGTTATATACTCTGTCTGTAGTATACATAAAGTTAATACAATATTGTAAATTTTTTTTATAGGGACATTATGTCATATTCTTAAAAATTTCAAGGCAGAACTCTCCAGCATAATAGAAAGAGTAAAATAAATGTAAAATTTATTATAAAATGCGTCTTATACATTCAATTACGTATATATACTAAATTTCATAACCCTGCATATTAATTAGAGATCATAACATATAAACTTTTCTTATCTTTATATATTTTTCTTTCGTATCTGCTGATATAGCGTTTCATTTCACTGATAATTTTAATATTTAATTTTTACTATTTAATTCCAATTCAATTCCTCGACTTATTTATTTTAAAATACTAGAGTAAATTAAAAAAAAATAATAATAATAAATAAATAAAATTTAAAACAAAATATTTATATCATTTTAACATTTAAAACAATAATTATTATTTCAATATAAAAATTATTACAAAAGTAAAAAAATATCTACAATTTACGAATAATTATTAATATAACTCATATTGCGTATTATATTGCTATATCATATGACCATGGGAATTAATATATTTTAGGAACTAGATCTCAAGTTGTCTTACATGGTAAGCACCGGTTTTTTTTATATAACTTTTTTTTCTTTCTTTCTTTTCTTTTTAACGTCCAGCTCCAGCCAGACCAAAACAATTTCTACCTTCAAAAGAGTAAGAAGAATGACTCATCATTCTTGTACACTAAAGAACAAAATATATGAGATTTTTAACTTTATACTTTTTTTTTTATGTAAGTGTAATTATAATGAAGTAAAGTAAGTTTTTTGTTACATAGAAGATTCTTTTATGTTCGTTTTATAATGTTCTGAAAGAATTTCTGTTTAAGTTTTTTTATATATTTAATATTACAGTAGAACTTTTTTTTTAAACTTTGTTATATATAGATTTTAGTTAAATTAATTTTGTAACAAAAAACATAATTTTTACGGTAATATTAATTTTTATGTTTAATTTATAAATTTATAGTTATTTTTATTAAAGAATTTTACTATGATTTTATTTTATTTTTTAAAAATATTTATAACTATTTTAAATTATATAACTATGTTAACAATAGCTGGTAATGATGAGGTTTTTTTGTCGTCTGGTACAAACTGCATAGTGACTTATAGTATACAATTAAATTGATGAAATGAGAATTGCGATTTACATTTTTAAAGAAATTAAAAAAAGTAAACTGAAATAACGAACTAATAATATTAAAATTCAATGATCATAATTCCGTTTCGTTAATTAACATATTTCCAATTAAAACAACGTTATCCAAGTTAGACAATTTCATGGTATATACTTTATTCCATACTACAATGGCAGTTTAAAAAAAAATTGAATACTGCATGTACCTTTCTTTCTTTCTTTTTTTTTTTTTTTTTTTTTTTCTTTTTTTTCTCTTTCTCTCTCTCTTTTTTTTTTTTTTTTTTTGAAGACGTGATTTTGAACTCCAATAAAAAAAAGTTCATGACCTTTATTTAAGAGGTGCTAAATTATTTAGGCCGCATTGAATCATATGAAAGTGATTTCAAGGATATCATATATAATCATAATAAATAGCTATTCATATTACTTATATAGTATATAAGAATTAATGTGTATAGAATTATTGTTTGGCTCTTTAAACTTATTTGAATAACATGATATATGATTTTTATCATTTCTTACACCGAAATTTGTAAAACTCATTATTAAAAATGCTTTCGTATATGTATTGTATTTAGGGAAAAAAATTAACCTCTTCAACTTCTCTATATAACAATTATAACGTCATAATGAGGAAGATATGTTTCTTTCTCTCCCCTTATTTTAAGATTTCTCAAATTTCAAGCTTTTTGTTTTTGCTATGTTGTATCATATTTAGTTCAGTGTGTTGCACACATAATTTTTCCCCCATTACTAAATTTTTTACACAAAAATATTATAAAAGTACAGGTTTGCATGATTTAAAAAATTCCCTGTATTATGATTTATATATTATAATAAATATATTTAAATATATTTATATATTAGTATCAAACGTTTCATATTAGTATGTAGTACAAGTAATTAAAAAAATTGAATAACCTTAAATTATTTTTATTATTAATAAGCATAATTTAAATATCAATAAAAATAAAATTCAAATTGCGTACAAAATAATGTAATTAATAACCATAATTGCGGTAAAATAATTTGCAGTTATTAATAGCACGCGTATCTAATATAATATTTTATATGATATCGTGAAATAATTTTTTCCTCATAAACCGCACGAAAGAGAAGAAAAAATAATTTTGATTTATAACACCTGTTTGATATATATAAGAAAGTTCACTAAAAGTATAAAAATCTCAGTGTGGGAAAAAATAACATTGTGAATGTGATATATATATTTTTTTCTGTATTATCTGACACTTTATTTTTTAATATTATTATTTTATAAATTTGCTTTCACTTATGTATATTTTAATTGTATATACTTACAAGTTAAACTTTATTTATTATATTTGTAAGTTTTTATAAATAGAGAGCAGGTGTTAATATTTATTAGGGATTTGCTAAATTTTATTTTGTACTTTTGAAAAGTATATTTAGTGGCTTTTGCAAGTTTATATAGGGTCTATATTAAAGTAGACACCATGTTGGATCACTCAATAACATGAGCCGCATAGGAAAATTACTCATTTTGCCAGTTTAAATAACATAGTAAAGTAAGCAATAATTTTGAGAGCATCGATGAATAAGTATATCTCAAGTATGTGAGAAAAATAACAATAACCAAAAAATTAACTGATTTCCCAAAGAAAATAGAAAATAGCCAAAAACAAAGTTTATCCTATAATATGTTGACCAATATGTTATTCATTAATCCAGTCTGGCCTCCAAGCGCATTAAATATGATGTCATGCAGATACACCCTATATCACACTTAATCTTAAATGCCATGGCAATAATCATTTTAAAATTATCGATGATAAATATATTTTCAAAGAAATTCAAATTGATTGTTTTAACAGTATATTAAGCTTAAGCTTATTTTGTATTAACATTATTGTGGATCAACTAAATGACATGTTTCCTACCATTGGATTTAACTCGTTAACTCGTCCTGCGTTCAAGTTATCAGTATTATTAATTTATATAATATTTTATTTATAAAAAATAAAATATTAATTAAAAAATTTTAATGAAACAATTTTTATATTGAATTATAAAAAATTATATATTATTATAAATAAAAATATTAAAATTTATTATTAAATAGAAAAATAAATAACAACTTTTAAAAAAGTACTTTCATAAAAATTTAAAAATTGCACTTTTTCGGGACTCCTAATTAAGTTGGTATAAAAGGTAGAAAAAACACAATGCTAATGTGCGTATAAATATCATAATATTATCATATCACAATACATAAATAACATTTTTTTAAAATGTTTAATTCTCACTGCAAAATTTTTCTCACGGTTTGTAAAATGATGAAGGGGGTTCTAAAGAGCAAATGTTTTTTGTTTTTTTTTCCATGTAAAAACATATGTCAAGGTTTTTTTTTATACGTTAACTTTAAACTTTATAATTATGTTAAGTCTATAGCGGTATTTTTTTTTACTTGTTAATGATATAATATAAAAAAGACAGTAAAATAATATAATGTGTAGTTGATTTTTATTACATAAAGTCTCTCTCTCTCTCTCTCTCTCTTACATTTGTACGACAAAATTTTTGTTCTAGCGGTGGTTTTCTTAAAAAAAAAGTTATTTAATTTATTTTGATATAGTATAACTTTTTTTTAATTAATGATATTTATATATATGTGAGTTTTTTTTAGTACAGTTATAATTTTTTGTCATTTAGAGAAATGACAAGTACATAATAAGAAAAAAAAAGTACAAGTTTCATTTGAAATGAGTTACTTTTGATAATAATCTTTTATTATAACTTATTATAAGTAAAAGCATTGAGTAGTTTATAAATATAAACTATATATTTTTCTTTTTTTATATATATGTAACCGTTTTAATAACATTAGAGAGTATACACGGAAGCAAAGAAAACAAAATTATAACAGAGCATTTATTTATGGGTCAAATTTTGTATAGAATATAATGTTATTTCAAATACGTTTGTATATGGCCAATATGTATTTTCAATGTGTCTTACCGGCTTAAAATAAATGCCAACATTTAAATGTTTAAAGTAGATCTAGAAGACTTCAGTAAAAAATTTTAAATCTTGTGCGTTTATCCCCCCCCCCCCTTCAAAAAAAAAAAAAAAAAAAAAAAAAACGTAAATAATGATAATTTTGCTTCTCAGTTTAAAAATGAAATTGAGAAAATCGTACCTTTTTCCACACCATTTGTGCATTGGTTATAGCACGCTAGGCTGATAACCTTCAATTTATTAATAAAAAGATGGATCGTTTATACAATTAGGAATTATTACTACTTGTCTTACTGTTTTGAAATCATAGACTTATGGTTAGCCAATTAACAACTGTGGATGGAAACTAATTTTGTGGTCAAATATTTTGTACAGCACAAATTTTACTTAACTATCTAAACAAGCACCACTTTTATATTATTTTTACTTTTATTCTTATTATTTTAATTAAACTTTTCAAACCATTGATGATAAGGCTAATGATGACCATTGCTAATATTATTCAGTAAATAAAAATATTATTTCATTTATTTTTTTTCTTTTGTAATTTTCATCATAATATTATTGGTAAGAAGTATAAAATATTTTGTCATTTTAAATCCTATGTTTAAAAAAATGTTAAAAATAAATCTTACATGGAACCAGTATATTATTATTAAACAAGAAAACCTGATACTTTATTTTTTTGTGTCTTGTGCCCAAATCAGGAAAGATTATAAAAACATTGAAGTTATTTATTCCTATGAAAACCTGAAATTTATTAAAAGGACAAAATATAAAAGTAATTAAAAAAAATGGCTAATGTACTACTCTATAACGTATGGTAATTAATTATTGAAGATCCTTAACATGATTTAAATTGTTAAATTTTTGAGGTGATATGCAAAAATAGACATGTACATTTAATAAAATAAAATTTTCTTTGAAGCAAAAAAAAAAAAAAAAAAAAAGTAAAAAATCTTATAAATTTAATCCCTAAAATATTAAGTAGCCTTTTTTTTTTTTTTTTTTTTTTTTTTTTTTTAATATTTGTCTAATACAGACTATTCAGCCCTATAAAATACAGACACCTTCTAAATAGGGACCTGTGCAGCATAGAGTCATTAAGACGGTCCTGTTAAAATCGGTAGCTAAGAATGTTAGTAAAAGAACAAGGAATGCAATAAAGTTAAAAATTTTGACCATATATATTTTTCTAACCTAAATCTCGTGTAATAAAATTTAAAAAGCACCCTCTCTCTCTCTCTCTCTCTCTCTCTCTCTCTCTCTCTCTCTCTCTCTCTCTCTCTCTCTCCCTCTTCCACATTGCTTATATCATCAAATTATATATATAAAAAAAATACATATGACCCTATATATTTATGTAACCTAGAGTATAGTATTTTTAATCTTAATTTCTTATCTTTATTTATATTAGAGAAGAGACTTTTAACCCGCATCAGGTAAATTAAATTCAAAAAGGTTTATTTTTACATATATTTATATTGTAATTTGAACTTTATGGAAGTATAAACTTTCACTAATTTTTTTTTTTTTTTATTCAATGTTTATAAAGGCGTGGTGTTAAAAATGTATTTTTTGTTACCGACCATGTCGTTCAAGTTATGTTCGTCTTGTCTATATTTTGAGTTTTATATGCAGCTTTAGATATACAGTTCATAAATTAAAAAATGTTTGTTAAAAATATGTTTAAGGGTTTTTATGACAAAAGTTATTGTCTTGTAACGTATAATGTTCCATAATTAAAATTAAAAGAATAAAAGTGCTGAACCATTTTTCAAGTTGTAAAAAAGAAATAATAAAATATAATATAAAAGCTTTCATTTAAAAAAGATTCGATATTTTTTCATCAATTTTAACATTTTTAAAAAAATCATATTATCACACTAAAGCTAAATGCAATGGAAAAATATTCCATTAGCAGGTGATTTATATCGCTTCTAATCGCAACTTAAAAAAATATTTTAAAAATTTGTTGAGTGCTCCAAGGAATATGAAAATAATTTTTAATAAATTATTAAAAATTTGAGTCCCTATGAATTGAGTTAAATTTTTGAAAATATAATAATGAATGAATCACGTGTTTTTGTCAAGAAAAAAAAATGCATGAGTTAAAAAAAAAAAAAAAAAAAAAAAAAAAAAAACTTATCAATTCATAAAATTGAAAATGCTATTTTGCAACGGACTCTTTTAGTAATTGTATTAAAAAAAAAATTTAATCGCAGGACTTATTTTGGTACATTACATGGAGACTGCAAGGAAGACTAGAGGAGGAAATAAAATATATATATTATTATTTTATTGATGAAATTTAGATCTGCTCCTAATAAACACTATATTTTTCTTCATTTTCTGTATTATAACCGTGGACTCACTCAAAAGCCCATCCTTTTAGAATTTGAAATGAAATGAAAATGAAATTGTTAGTATATGAATTGTTATTCACAAAAATTCACTAAAGAATTAAATAGGAATTTACCTACATCCGCTAATATTCCAAGAATATTACTTTCGCACACAAATTTTTATCATTGAATATTTCAAATATTTTTATTTTTGCAATTCTATGAATTATTATTTTTTATTACTATATACACTTCAAATGAGTCACAATTCGACGTCACTAAATATTTAAGTATGATAATGTTATGTTGTCAAATTTTATCGTATAAAGATTTGCCATTATAAATTTATAGCTTTTACCGCGCCACCTGTGCTGTTTATAATATATCAGAGTATATTATAGAGTAATGCAACTTTGTCTTCAAGTTATATATTTATATTCAGTTTTTTACTTGAAAATAACACTTTAAAAGAAAAGAACAAGAAATATTATTATGTTATACTGGTAGTAACTTGTATATCCAAAAATGAGATTCATGCGGGTAAATGGCAGGGGACCCTTTATTTCCTATCCTTTTAGTAAATAGCGCGATTCCCCTTTACAATTTGTGACAACATATACCGCAGTTAGAACAAATAAGTAATATAAGCAGGACACATTATCCAGGGTAAAATTTCGCCCCGCAGACTATAGCAATTCGTGCAGCATAAAAATACCTACTACTTTAAGATTTTAATGTCAATTATAGGTTTTGATTCCGCATGACGTCATACTGAATGAGCTTCGACGCCATACTGGAGCAATGAATAACATTACTCAATACAAGGATAAATGACATTTATTTTTTTTTTTTATATTTTTTTTTTTGGAAAATTTTATTGTAATTATTATAGTTTTCTTGCATTCTTGAAAAGCTATATTAATGCTCTCAAAATTACTGCTTAGTATTTTTAAACTTGCAAAACGAGTAATTTCCCCGCACATACACCAGCCTTAATGTTATTAAAATATCACATAAGGCGTCCACTTTTATATAAGAATGCAATAACAAAGCAATATAAGCAACGCACACTATACTGTATATAGGTAGTTGACTAAATCAAAACAAAAATATTTAGGATTAACTTAACACTGCTAGAGTATAGTTAATTAAAGATTTTAATGTAAATTTTAATTGTATATAAAAAAAAATTTAATCCTATATAATCATATTGTGGGTTGCATAGTTGCATAGATGGCTTGTATCTCAAAATTTAAAAAAAAAAAAAAAAAAAAAAAAAAACGAAACGAAACGAAACGAAACGAAACGAAACGAAACGAAACGAAACGAAACGAAACGAAACGAAACGAAACGAAACTTTAAGATACCATTTGAAAGTTAATTGTAACAGCTACCTATATAATATGATAAAATTTTCAAAACCCGTGACCACCAGATAAGAGAGAAAATAATTATTGAGATTATCATGGGGCTCTTATGGGACTAACACTTCAAAAAATCATAATTTAAATAGTAGCATTGGGGACTCATTTTTTTTTTTTTTTTTTTTTTTTTTACATTTTTGAAGATACCATATCCTATAATGTATCACTGTGCAAAATTTCAGATTTTCCTGTCTTTACAATGTTGTATTCAAATCTCGCATATCACGCCTCAAAACTTTTTTAGTGGTTTGAATTTAATAAATTAACAGGGATATACTGTAGTTCAATTATAACACATAATTATATAATATTTATAACCAATCAATTATGCATTTTATAGAGTAAAAGTATAATGATTAATCTATCGTAAATAAGAATCAAGCGAAAGTTAATAAGCTTATAAGTATGACACTTTATATACGCAACGAGGACATATTATATACGTAGTTACGTAGGACTCGTATATATAAATATGTTAACCTTGTAAATAATTAAAACTTGTTAACTTACAACAGTTCTAACTTTTTCAGAAATAATAATAATAATAATTGGTATGAATTTAAAGTCTACATACGTTATTTGATATCTAATATACGATAAATTCAGTGTACTCCATAAATAGTTCTTATGCACGGAAATAATAAATTACGTAATTTATGCTTTGTTTATGTCCTTATAAATGATTGTATTTTAGAACAACATAAAATGCTGTGTACAGCATAATTATATTTGTATATTTATGTATGCTTTGTAACATAGTTTTATGCAGTATAGTTTTATGTACACAGATAATGACGTATTGAACAAATTGTGCTGAAAATAAGCAAATATAATTATTACGTATTTATTTTTCTTGTTTAGGAATCCTAAGATCCTAGAACTTATGAAAGTTCGGAATTCTAAGGACCAAGTGATTAGATGAATCGCACCTTCTTTGTGCATCACTATCAAATTATTGAATTATTCAATATACTTACTTAATAATATCGATAATATAGTAACGATAGAGAAAAATGTGTCATTTAAATCTAAAAAGCGCAAAAGAAAATTTTGATATACAAAAAAAAAAAAAAAAAAAAAAAACAAACTATTGTTAAATTTTGTAAATCATAATTTAAATTAAAGTATATAAGAAAATATAAATCAAATAAAATTCTAAGTTTAAAACTATTTTAACAGACAGAACATCATAATATTATTCTACTTGAGGTATACAAACTCTTATAAACTCTGATAACGAAGAAAAAAAAAATCAACCTACACAAAAAAATAAGAAGATGCAAAACCTACGCAATACAAGAGTAACTTTTTTTTTTTTTTTTTTTTAAACATCCTACACTACGTAACAATCTTTACCTACCCACCTATCTTATAACTTCCTACACATTACTTTAGCCACCTGAGAACTCTAATTACCGGTATTTCATTGATTTGTATATAAGATACATTTTTATATACATAATCTATAGTTTTATAAACCTTATTGTATAATTTATGTTCATAAAGATTATTTTTCTACGTAAAATGATATAAATTTAAGATTTATGATATTTTTTTTAGTGTTAGATGTTTATAAGAGTTAGTTTTCTATCATATTATATAAGAAAAATGTAGATGATGTATAATAATTTAAATTTCAGGTGCAAAAATTATTTTTATTGAAGTGTTAATATTTTACACGGTAAAAATTATTATAATAAATATTAATAATTATAAATATTTTAAAGTTTTTCGTTTATATTTAATAATATAATAATTTTTAATTATTTTGAAAACATTATATTAAGTTAAATTTTTTTATTTATTTAAAAAAATATATATATATAAATTTTAACACCAAAAGTATAGATCGAAAATTTTAAAAGAGAAATATGTGTCATGTAAATGTTGCAATATATATTTGAGATTAAATTGAATATCTGTAATTAATAAAATTACTACTGTTACTAAATTGAAGTTAAATTATTGTATAACAACTGCATTCTAAAAGATGATATATTTAACCATATAAATCACACATTTTAATAAAATATAAAATTAAGATCATTGCACTAGTTTGAACTATTAAATTGCTTCACAGTTTTAAACATTTCAAGTTAAAAAAGGAAAAATATAAAAAAAAATACCAAATTAATAGTATGGTAAAAGTTTAATAAAACAACAATGCTGTTCGCAAACCCTGTTCTTTGCTCCTAAAATGACGATCAGCTATGGTTAATCAAATGGAATGTGCATTTTTTGGTGCAAGAGAAAAGGGTTTACGAACCGCATTAATGTCTTCATTGTTATAAAGTTAGATCCGTGTATATTTTAAATTCAAATTTCAATGCTCAAATTCATCAACACCTTTTTTATATAATTTATTATTATATTCTTCCCGTGTTACGTATACTATATGTGTATAAACTATAAATAATATGTAAAAAAGAATTATATATTTTTTTCTCCTTGGAGGCTTTTTGATCAAACCAGACATACAGGCACCTCCATACATATACCGCCCAAACACAAAATCAAAAGTACATTATACATATAACATGTTATATACGTATATATACATACAGGGTGTTTATAAAATATATATTAAAAGTGTCATGGTATTTTTGGATTTTTTTTTTTTTTTTTTGAAAAATTCAGACAATAATGTACAGTCTTTTTTACTAAAAAAATTATTTCTTTAAGCGTATGACCATAATGCAATCAAATGGAGATTTTAGTTGACGCAAAACTCCATTTAGATACATGTAATTTCCATATGCCAAAACAAATCAATTTCTTATGTAAAAAGCATGTCTATATGGTACGTAAAAACTAAAAAGACTATAATATACATTTAAAAATTCCTTGCTAAATATTCCTTTTATATCTGTCAAGCCTTTTGCTTTTAAGCAATTATTTGTGCTATTGATTTTATCGGAGGTTATCGGTGACGTATGCAAGGGAAATTATTATATTTCCTTAATTTTTCAGCCTTTGACAATCCGGAACTTGGAACGGGGCCGGAAATTTGAAACCGAGCTCATCCCTAGGGATACTATAAACAAATTTCTACTTTTTTTTTTTTTTTTTTTTTTTTTTTGCTGCAGGCTGTAGTAGAAATTTTTAAGAATTTTTTCATCATACCAAAAACCTCCATTCCTCTGATTACTAATTAACGTTAAAAAAAGTTAAGATTATAATTAAATGAAGAAAAAAATACGTATTTATTTAATAAAGTAATTATTTCAAATTGATCATTATTTCTATGCGAAAAAAAGTATTTCTAAATCCGTATATAAACTAAAATAATTTTATAAATTTACAATGGACACCCTGTACATTACACTTACAATATTATGTATAAAGTACATAGGATATTTATGTACAAGTAACGTGTTGAAGTATTGTATATTTGTTTAACTCCTACATATTAAGTGTCAAACAGTTAATTTGTGTCGTTTATTGCGTTGCATGCATGTACTGTACTGTATAATACTATGTAGGTATATAACATACCTTTAAATTATACTTATATTATAATGTAGTAATATTTTCATTCATTGCAAAATATTTTGTTGTAAAAAAAAAATACAATATAAATAAAATAAAATATTTTGTTTATATTTTATTTATTATTTTTATTAAAATTTAACATTGTTGTAATATTTATATTTTAAAATAATGTATATTTATTTTTTTATTAAGTTTTTAATTAATAAATTTAATTTGAATCCTCTTATTCATAAATTTTACATGATAATAGGCTTTTCCAAAGTTCAAAATTGAAAGAAAAGGGAATTTCAGCGAGACTATGTATATTGAAAGTGAAAAGTACAGAAGAGTTATTGCAAACATTGTGCAAATAAAATCATAGGCATCAAATCAATTCAGACCCATTGATCAGTTAAATTTGTAACAGTTATTTTAAACTAATATTATAAAATTATAGTAATAAATTCTTACATTGTCAAATTTCTAAAAATATAAAATAAATATTTTACTTTTGAAAGAAAAGGTACAAACTAATATTTTACATTTAATGAAGAAAAAAAAATACCATAAATTAAAAAAAAAAAAAAAATGAAAGCAGTTTAAAAAATATAATTTATTAACACTAAAACAAACCTACTAGTAAATCTTATAAAAAAATTGTATAATAGTATAGAATTAACACAAATACTATAAAGAAATACTATATAATAATCTTATAACATAGAAAGCTCATACCCTTGACCCTGTTTGATTAAAAGTTTTCTTTAAAAAAAAAAAAAAAAAAGGTATCTTACAATAACGTGTTACGTATACTGCTAAAATATTTTTGCACATTTTTTTTGGGTATATACATACGCACTGTACTGTACGTTATAGAGTACTTGTTTTCCAGTCATAATAAGAAAGTGTTATGCAATTATATGGCCTCAATTTTTTAAAATCTTATTCTTCAATATTATGCTCATTTAATATAATGTTCATTGAAAGTTGTTAATAAATTTTTATAAATTGTATATCCCAAGATAATTGTAAATATTAAGGTAGGTTAGTAATTTTTTGTTCTTTTTTTTTATGAATGAATTAATGCATAATTAATTTTTATTATTAAAATTATTCCGTGGGAGAACTTAAATAAAAAAGCAAGTGTATATATTTTTTTGAATATTTTTGAAAAATAAAGCTCTTATTATTTTTTTTTTTGTACGTGATTTGAGACCTGTAGCTGTTACACATTTTTAGTTTCAACCTTTACTTTTCTTTTTGATTTTTTTAAAAGTTAATCGGATCGTTAAGGAATCGTGATCTGAATATCACTCCCAAATATTGCAGGCTTGAAATGTATAGGAATGGCCCGTTTATGTCATGTGTTAGAATTTATAACAATTTATCATTTGATCTCAAGTCTTTGCAATGTGTTAAAGTATTCTCTCGGCTATTGAAATGCTATTTACTTGATAAATGTTTCTATAGTTTAAATGAGTTCTACGACAATAAAAATTATTAAATAATTATACATTCATGTATATATTTAACTTGAATAAAATATGTTTTAATTTTATATGCTGTACACACAGCATCACTGTATATATTACCTACTAGTATGTAAGTTGACAATTCCATGTAAAACCTTCAACAATGGTAACTTTTATTGCATATTTGATTGTAAGGAGAATGGAAATAAAAGAATTTTTAATTTGAATTTGAATTTGAATTAAAAATGACGTCATAGATTGTCGAATACGCCTTTTTCTAATCTTTTCAATTTTGTAGCTCACAGATTATTTACAATTTTTCACTTTAATTTACAATTTAAAATCTTCTATTATATAAAATCATTGTCATCATAGACATTATATCTAAATAGAAATTTGATTTGTGACAAAAGAACAAAAATTAGTGTATTAATTTAACGTAATTTGGGTGTTATTCATCAAAGCACTGTCATCCCTAAAAAGTCTTATAGAATTCCTAAGATTAGAAAAGTCTGGAGTCCTATAGTGTCTTAGGGTTTGTAAGACCTTTAGACCACCTAAATATATACTTCGATTGAAATCCTATAATTAATTTTACATATTTTTTCAATATCGCAAGTATAATTTTGCTATACGTATAGTTCAATTGAGGCTAAGAACGTCTTGAACTATCGCGTCATTTTAAGCATAAAGGACTATTACTATATTAAAAACCGTGCTAAATGATAATGATAGGTAACGGGAAAAACTTGAGCACTTTTTACAATTATTTTTTATTTACAAAAAAAAAAAAAAAAAAAATGAAGAAAAAAAATTAACATGATTTTTTTTTAATTGAAATTAATTATTTTAATTTACTGCTACTTAAAATATGTTTATATATTTACTTAAAAGAGTCTTTTTCTTTCTCTATACATTATTACCTTTATATATAAGTTTGACATGAAATTAAGCCCTGTTCGATTATATAATTCATTCACAACTCAAAAAATAATACTGTATATTTTATGTAGATCAAAAACATTCATTATTTATTTAATACTACTTTATTATTTAAATTATTTCATACCTAATCAACAGTCAACTTTCCAATATAAATAATTTAAAATGTAAATTATATTATAATGTGTAAATTGACCAGACAAAATGATGTCATACCTAGCACTCTTGAACAAGATTAATACTTTACTAAATAAATTATATGTAGTTAATTTATTATATAATAATTTATAACTATAGTTAATTTGTATATTATGTAGTAAATTTGTAAATATTTTGATTATTTTCTCAAAAATTTTAAAATTTATTATATAACTTAAAAATTTAGATATATATATTTTATTTAGAAAAAAGATAAGTTGATAAGACTTGCAACTAAAACGCAATGTTTGACATTTAGATAACAATAACGGGATCAGTTTTATATTAAATCATAACTGCTATTGAAAATTTAATTACTTGAATTGAAATAAAAATAAACATTTTGTTATTCATGAGTAAGAGAGTATATTTAAATGTATTTTATAGAACACCAAAAATCTGTAGCTTGAGAATCAGAATAATAGTAAAAAGTGACAATTTTATAGTTCAAATTATGAATAAAAATATTTAAGTAAATAAATCAGAAAATATATTTTTATATAATTTTAAAAACGTTTACAGTTATTTTGTTATTTTAAATATAATAAAGTATTTATAATTATAATATTTATATATATTTTTTTTTTCAATATTTGTAATGTATAAAAAAAATTCATAATATATTTTAATTTAAAATGTTTTTTATATATAATAGTGTATAACAACCTGAATAATTTGAAAATCAGATGATAATGATATTTTTTTTCTTGTTGACGGATTATGGTAACGAAAGTCGAGAGTTAAGTTGAAGAAATAGTACTGCCAAATTAAATTAAAATTATTATGTAACGTAAAAAATAAAGAAATTAAAGATTTGTATAACTTCCATTCCGTTGTATTTTAAGAGATATAATGTTTGATTTTTGAGTTAATACGCATGGTGAATAAATGATTTAAGTTAGTATAAGTAACAAAATAAATACTATAATTATGTTGAATTTTTAAAGAGTTAATTTAAAAGTTTAAAGAGTATTATGCTGTAAGTACAGTATATCACATAATATTGCTTCCTTCCTTCCTTAAAATACGATCTCATATTTTAGGAGAGTTTAGAGGTTTAACATCGTCAGCTTTTGCTCCCCTATGTTTCATTTTTTTTTTTTTTTTTTTTTTTTGGACAAAAATTCTGCATGAGGATGTAATATTTTAATGAAGAGTATATACCTAGAAACATTTCTACGTGTTTAAAACTAATTGAAAATTTTGTGAAATATTCATCACTGGTAGCCTCCATTATCATAAACCATTCGTTACCATTTCAGTACGTGTGACGTATATACATACGAATACAAAATTATAGAGAATAAACTATAACCTATAATAGACCGCTTGCACTCATATTTAAGAGCCGCCATTTTGTTGGTCAGGAATACATAGGCCAGCATAGGAAAAACATCATTTTTATTTTTTTAATAGCAAAAGAATCTTCAAACCTCAATCAAAGCCTTATTTCTAGCTCCTAATAAGCTCGAAGGATATGAGAAAAATTTGTTGAGTTGAAATAAACAATTTTTTATGTGAAAAATTAGGAAAAACGAAGTTTCCCCTATGCTGGACAATGCATTAGTCACCACAAACATGGCGACAAAGCGCAAGGATGTGCAAGGGGTCTATAAGACTGAAATTTGAACCAAAGAATAGTAATTTAACATGCGGTGGGAAACCATTATTTTTTACATATTTGGGATCCTCGATAATCGCAAAGTAGCGAAAAATTCAGTAATCTTTTAATCAACTGATCACCTTAAAACATAATTATTGTAATATTTCAGAAATATTATTATTAATATACAAAACCTGTATATAATTTAAATCTCACTCGTACAGTACATACGTATAAATACAAGTTTTGTGCACGATGATTATACCATTTTCTAGAGCACCTAAAGGCAAATAAAAAAATATATAATACGTCGCGACGTTAAATAAAATAACCCTTTAGGCAATATTTTTGTCTCGACTTTCACTATACAGTAAATTATATTTTTACACAATTATTACTATAAATTTCATTACTTATGTCCCTATAACATACAAGAACAAATTATTACATCTACTAACATGGTTCTTTAATTTAATTTTTTTTTCTCCATAATTTTGTAATATAACATTTTTTTTGCAGTTTTGTAAAAATAGACTCCTTTAATAGAATTTTTATTTATTTGACATAATTGTTGAAAATATCATTATAATATTTTTGTAAACCAAATTTCAGCACTCTATAGCCTCAAGAAATATGGTCATATCGAGATTAAAGAGCCTCTATCGCACAGCTGGAATACTTAATATATGGTTTAAATTACATAAATTTTAAAAATAATCAAAATATTTCCATGGAAATTTTAAAAAGAAATTGTAAAAAATTAACTAAATTCTATCTTGTTATAGTATATACGTATATTTATTTAGCAATATGGACCTAAACTTTTAAAAATGAACATATATTATATTATAGAAATCCATTAAGGTGATTCATAAATAAACAGCTGATCTTTTGTTTGCCATTTTTTGTTGATTTTATAAGACATAATGAGATTTATGAAGGATTTTTTACGTAATAATTGTATAAAAAATGCTTAGAAAAAAAAAAAAAAAAAAAACTTTTGACATTAATTAAAAAGAGTTTTGCTATATTATGCTTTTATTGAATCCTATGTTATGCATGAAAATGCTTTTTGCTTATATTTTGTTAATCACTTATTTTAAATATTTTAAAAATATTTATATATTTTATTATTATATTACGTAAAAAGAATTATGTCAAAAATCTTAATTGTTAATTTAACTTTATAATTGAGTCATTAGCTTATTTTCTACCTTTCATTTTTTTAAATAATTTTTATTGATTTTAAGCAAAGAAATTTTGAATTAAAAAAATTCAATATACTGACAGTGAGAAAAAAGTATACTTCTGAGATTAAATATGATAAAATTTCAATATTTATTGTCATAGCGTACTTATTAGAGTTAGAAAAAGACCTATACTAAATTATAGTAACGAAGAACACAGATTTTTTTATAGGATATTTTGAAGGAGGAAAACATCCTAAATTAATACTTTTTTTTTTAATTTCTTAATTTATGAAGCATTCTTAATTTGAAAATCAAAACGTTTTATGACTTCGCACGGTCAGTAACTTTTGCATGGGTGTATACAACTGTTATCAACTGTTCTCGCGATTTTAAAACATCAATCAAAAATAAATAATAAACTAAAAAAATTAGAAAATCACACATTAATCGATTTACATTCATCGATTTACCGAGCTCATACTGAAGCCAAGATGCAAGCACCTTGTCACCACCCAAAACTTCGAGTCTATTTTGCCAGGAGCCGAATTGATGACTATTTGGGCACTAGGCCCTGACCATTGGGGTGATGTCCTCTCCTGGGCGCTGTGGTACAATTTTCCACGTGCTCATTGGACCCGGATGCCCACGGTTAACGATTCATTTAACGACGGAATTATTATTATTTGTAACTCCAGATGAATTTAGATGGTTTTCATAATTGTTATTATATTTTAGTCAAAGCATAATGTATCAAATTATATAAAAAAATTAATGTTTCCAATATTTGTTTGTTACAGAGGCAGAGACTCGACGATGTCCCAGTTGCAATATGCCATTTGACAAGGGTAAGAAGCGACGTGTCGTGGATTCATGTGGCCATGAGAGATGTTTCGCATGTCTTTGTACCAGCGAAGGATGTCCACTATGTCGTATGGCTTCAGATAGTAAGTATATTATAAAAACATAATAGGGGTTACCGGTTATGATTATTTTTAATGTTTAAAACACCTTAAAGTCTGTCTATAGTCTAGTACCTCGTAAACATTGTAAAAAAAAATGCCATATTTTTTTCTTCTTTTTCATAATTAAATAAAAAATAAATTCTTCTTGTGGTTTTAAAGAAAATTAAAAAATACCAAATGTAATTTACACCAGTTAAAGTATTCTCTAAAGTAATTAAAATTCTCACAAACATCTCACAAACATAAAAAAAGAAAAAAAAATGTACGATTTCGCAATTAAATATCGTGATGTTATTTAAAGACTGTAAGAAATGTATATTCTATGTGTGCAAGTATATATATACTTGGGTAATAAATTTTTAATTACAAACAAAATAAAAATGTGATTTTTCCAGGAGGTGGCTCAGCACTCAGTTTGTATGGATCTGAAATGACGAGTTCAGGTGGAAGTAGTGGAAGTCGTAATCGAGTTAAGACGAATGGACATTTCACAGCTTCTATGCAGGTGAGTGTGTCTGCGGAAACTTACTTAAAAGAAAAGTATGTTATTGTAGTACGTTTTCTAAAACAGTTAAAAAAAAAAAAAAAAAAAAAAAAAACTTGCCTTGAGTAGTACATAATTAAAACTCCCAGATTGATAGAAATGCTAGTCACCGATGGGTCCTTCAAAATAGTATTTTAAAAAATTACAAAAAATAAATCAATTAAATTGATGCGAGTGCTCTTTGAACATGTACATTTTTTATTTTTCGTGTCAATATAAATAAACATTAACAAATTTGAAAATTGGTATCAAAATAAATGCCACTTCAATTTTCTAAATTCCAGGAATTTGTTTAGCAACTTACGTCATTGGTATTCAGTTTAATATAAAAACAAGGACGTAGGCCTTCATTTAAAGTAAACTGGTATAGGGTGTATGCATTCATGTCAAAGTCAACGCCATGTTGGACCACTCAATAACATGGGCCGGTATAGAAAATGACTCATTTTGCCAGTTTAAAAATACTAAGCAATATTTTTGAAAGCATTGATGCTGTTAATAGGTTGTATTAATTACTCAAATATATTTATGAGAAAATTAGCAATAATTACCGCCTTCTTAAAATTAAAAAATTAGCCACTAATTTTATAGTTTGTAACTTATTGAGCATTTTGTTTATTGCTCAACAGGCGACGAAGCGTTTTCTATCAGAAGTGAACCGTATTTTGAACCTCACTGTACTTCAGAACGTTTATTAGAAACGTTACGGTGATATGAGAATTTCTATTCTGTAATTTGTATATATTCAAGATGAATATTTAGTTATTGTATTTAATTAAATAATAACTAAGAATTAATAAAATAACTAATACAACAAAATAAAATATATAAAAAATAAAAATTGTATTACAAATAAAATGCTTAAAAATAATTTCATAAAAAATAATTATTAAATAATTTAATAAACAAAACATAGATAAACATAAGCATTATTAAGATATTTTGATGAAAGTTAAGATATTAATTTACATAATGTAAGTGATTTCAAGTTAGAAACTGACGAAGCAGAAAATGTTTTAATTAAACAAGGTGACATTGAGTTGAAATATTTTAGTATTGAATTCTGAGAGTTAAAGGAGTGATTTCCTAAATAAGTTTTCTAAAATAATAATAATATTAATTTAGTAAAAATATTACTGAAAAAAATGAAATAGTGAGAGTCAGAAACATAAATATAATACCTATTTTTCAATTTAAATATAAGTACATATTATATTATATTTTTCTTTTATAAAATAGTATTTTAAAAATAAAATACAGATGCATTTTTCTTACCCATACTCTCACAATTAATTTTCCGTTAATTAAATTTGAAAAATTCCTAAAATATAATTCATTAATTATATTGAAACACCTTTTATTGAAAGAAACAATGAAAAGGCGTTTATGTGACGGTTTACTGAATAACATAAAATACCATAGACATATCTGAAACTTTCGTATAAAAAAAAATAATAATAATAATAATAATTAAAAAAAAATCAAGATTATCATCTGAAAAATTATAACTAGTTTTTTTCCAAATTATAACTTTGCAATGAATTATAGTGATTCGAATCTTTGTTTCATTTAATGAGAAATATGTATTTTTCCTGTATTTAGAAGCTCCTAATGCAGGGCATTGTGATTGCCCATTAACGTACGCTTCATAGGGACAATAGCTTCCTGTTACACGCAGTATAATACAACATGAATTTTCAATATTGAAAAAGTTTGAAATCTTAAATTACAAGTAACCAAAGTTGGTAAAATGTAGAAAATTTATTAAACCTATTTATTATAATGCTCCTTTAATTTTGAGTAGATTGATTTTGTCGATGCATAAAAGATGTTTTAATTAAATATTAACTTTGATGTTATGTTATATGTTTCAGCAACGACAGACAGATAATGCCACGCCCACTGGAAGACCTCGACCTTCACCTTCAAAATCATCAAGAACATCACTCAATTCAGTTATGACACAAAGTAAGATTTACTTTTTATTTACCTTTTATTTACTTACTAATATTTTTTTTAGTACATTAAATAATCATTTATTATTATTTGGTAACGTAACCCCCTTCCAACTTCTACATATAAGGATTTTTCTTATCTTTAAGGCTTATCAATGCGCAAAAAATAAATAAATAAAATAAAATCTGACTAAACAACTTTTAAGTCAAAACTCTGCGGTACCTCATTTACATAGCATTAAGCTAAACTACACATTAATAAAAATATTTAAATATTTTCAATATTTACACAACCGGAACTGTAAAAAATACGATTTATTTCAGGTTGTCCCGCGCCACAGCAACCCTCGAAATCTCGATTTTTCCCAAGTCCAGCTGCATTTAGAAGTGCAAGATCATCTTCCAGACCACCTCAACATCAAATATTATCAGGTAAACACAATTTTTTTTTTTATTTATTAATATCGATTTATGACAGCTATAGATGCTTGATGAATATTGGTACATGAATAAATGATATGAATATATTATGGCAAGAACCCAAAAAAATTAATTTTTTATATATTTTAGTTTATATTATTTAAAAATTGCTATGTAATTTCAAAGTAAAATAAATTTAAAAATACATAAAAGTGATGATTTTATATAGCCGAAAGGATATAATAATTAATAATAGAAGCAGTAATGGATAATTCACTCGGCACATAATGTAAGCATAAAAATATTTCTGAAATATCTTGTTCATCATAATTTTTTTGCTCTTTGACATTGAACTCAAAGTAGGAATCAACTTCAATTTAGGGTTCTTATTGCTTTTTACAAATATACGCATGCAAAAGAAAAAGAAATATTTAATATTTTATTGGTTAATAATAATAATAGTTCTTTATTTGGGTTATTCAATACTGCATGCTAAAATGTTGTATCAATATTGCTCCAAGAATTTGTTAGATAATATTAATAAAATTGGTGTATTTTTAAACAATGCACCTAACGGGAATGGCCTGATCAATCTATGCAATTTAATTATGCAATAAATTTAATTGTATGGCAACTTAATGGTTGACACTCCAAAAAAATTTCTACATGCGTGAACAGCACTTAAAGTCATTCATTGAATTTAATGGCCTGTACACACAAAGCAGTATTTTTGCAGTATTCAATAAAATTAATACAATGCAACCTCTTTTTAGAGTCATTAAAAAAAATGTAAGTTGTTTTTTGAAATTGTAACAAGTCCAATGCTGTTAAGTCATGAAACGTAATAAAATATTGTATTTTAAATTTCCATGTAACTTATTGCATAGAAAAATATGACAGTCTTTGAAAAAGCCTTAATTTATATTTTATTTTAATATGGGTAATTGGTGATGGTGTATTTTGCTTACTGGTATTTTTTGGTGTATATATAGCTTCAACAACGGGAGCTGTAAGTCAAGAAAGTGTCGCTTCAACTGAATCTTGGGGTTCAGGTTTTTATAGAAAACTAAAAAATCTTTGGTCCGGATCTACAGGAGAGAAAGGATTAAATCAGCTTACTACAGGCAATTTTAATTATTTGTGTCTTTTTTTTTTTTTTTTTTTTTTTTTTTTTTTTTTTTTTTTTGCTAAGATTAGCTTTGCATGGCATGTATATTTAGCACGAAAAAAATTACTAATGTTTGTAGATCTATAATTTTTTTATTGCCTTACATTCCTATATAATTGCACTATTATTGTATTTAATTATTTAAATGCACGATTTTATAAGTAACAGCAGTAAAATTTTGTTAAATGTTTTGATTTAAAATATTTTAATGGAAATAAAATAAAATTTTATTATTAAAATAAAATTTCAATATTTTTGTTATTTTAATTTATTTTTTATATAATAATTTTAAAAATATTGTGTAAAAAAATAAAGATAATTTTTTTATATTATTTTAATAAATTTTAAAAGATCGCGAGAGCTTAATAGTTTACGATATAAACAATTTAACCAGGTGACTGTCAAACAAATAAATTGTCGAATGAAGATTTGATAAGTGAAGTATATAGATACAGTCTCCGTAAGTGGAATACATATTTACAATATTATAATAAAAAAATAATAATATACATAAAGAGTCTTTGATTGAGATGCGTAAGAAAAGTTCAAGCTAAATTAAATATTAATTTTCTGGATTGAGTATTTACTTGTGCGTTTATTAAAAAAAGAAAATTAATTATCTTTATAGACTGCAAAGTAGCTCTCCGTTACAAAAAACTAAAATTCCAATCAAATTATATAAAATATTTAGTTTCCATAATTTATGAGTGGGAAAAACTTACATTTAACTCAAAACATTTTAATTCGAGTGCATGCACAATTTAATACTTTGTAGACGTAAAAAGAAGAAACAAAAATGCATTAAAATATTTTTGCATGTAAATTAATCTTATGTTATTTTATTGTTTTATGCCCTTAATTGTGAACTATAGACTTTAGATCCAGTAAAATTCTGTCTATTTCTTTATATAAGCTTTAATCTTATTGAAGCACTGTATTTTATTATTATAGAGTAGAAACATAATCTTTTACTGTAAACGTTCGAACTCTTGCAAATTGTAGATTATATTACGCTTAAATATACTTGAAATGGTGGTTATCGGTGATGGGTGTGGGAAAAGCTTATAGGATTCCCTAGTTTACTATCCTTTTGTGGGATGATTTTTTATTATTATTATTTTTGAAAAATTACTGCACCTAAGCTATAGAAATGAAAGATACTAGATAATATACTTTTATATGTTTTAAGCTAAATATTTAAATGTTATTCTCATCTCAATAACCTCCATTGCAATAAATCGAAATGTAAACGCATGAAGTATAGCTTTTACAATCGAAGTTCTTAAAATAATACTAGATTCGTTTTACGTAGAGTGTATAAGGTCGATTATTAAAGCAGCTTTTATACATTGTTATACCGTATTACAATATAGTATTTTTATTATTTAATAATTGTACTTTAAATAAATTAAAAATGACTTTAATATTTCTATATAGATGATGAAGACACAACACCAGTTACAACAACTAAAAGAGTTCCTCGTAAGAAATCTTCAGTAATGACGACTTCAACCCCTGCTCCAGCAAGAGATAATGATCTTCAAGCACGTCTTAGACTTTGGTTAGGGGATGGTCCATCAGGATCATTACATAGGTTACCACCTGGAGGGTGCAGTAATTTTATGACGAGAAGACAAAGAATGCAACATAGAGATGACTATGCATCTTTAGCATCTTTAGATGTAGTGGTGAGTAATTTTACAGTTTTGAGCCTTTTTTTATGCATATTGAGAAAACCTTTCTTTTTTCTTTCTTTTTTTAATACATTGTGCTACTCTTTCTCCATAGTCCCTTTAAATTCATTGTCTTAACGATAGTTACATTGAAAACCACACACACACACTCAATTAATTAAATTGTTATTGAACCTAATTTTCGATTTTTTATGTGTTTTGAATATGTTTATATGCACACCCAAGTGATTTATCGAAGAATTACAAAGTTATTAGCTCTTAAATACAGCATTATTCTATCTACTTCTCAAATTCAACTCTCCAGTTTTATTTAAAGATAAATTATGTAAATTTTTTAAAAATTAATAAAATAAAAAATCAAGCTCTTTCAAGAGATGCAATAACACTTTTTTTTTTTGGAGCTAATAATATAAAAGTAGTTGCATTGACTTTTTTTACTTATTTAGTACAAAATAAATTATAAAATATATATGACATGTTTTTGAAATATATTTTGTAATTTTTATGAATTATAATTATTTAAAATGTTAAATTTTAAATTAGATAAATAAATTTATTAATATTTCAAATTATATTTTAATATTATTATTTTTAGTTTATAAATAATATTAGAGGTCTACAGTTACTAAAGTTTAAATATTTCTTTAAACATGAAATTGAATTTGTACCAACTTACTAGCAACCCTTAATAATTTAAATTGAAGTCTAGAATGTAATTTACGAATATTTTGATTAAGAGCAGATAGATATTGACTAATAAAGGAACAACAGTTTTAAGGCCGACTATAAGCGATTTCGGTCACATCCGCTTCCGTTTCTCCTTACTACGCATGCGCAGTAAGTCGAAACGGAAGCGGATATGAACGAAATTGCTTATAGTCAGCTTCAAAACAGTTGTTCCTTTATCAGTCATTTATTTATAACTTCATATTCATCGTAGTTTAAAATTGCCAAAATTTCTGATAGACTATTTCTATGTCCTAATGAAAAATAATTAAGAAGTGACGACGAAATTTAACAGTATGCTAATCAATGTTACAGGGTACTGGTGGTAGTTTATCATGTAATACCAGCCCAGTATCTACTCTCACGGGATCATCAGATGCCGCAGCAGGTGTTGGTGCTAGCCAACATGGAGAACCTTCATCAGAATCCATTGGATCTTTATTATCTGTATCTGGACACAGTACAGCATCTTCATCTCATCAAAGAAGACATTCATTGACGGGTAAGTTAAACAACCATTCCGATCAAATGTAATATGATATTATGCGATAGCTTTTTAGCTTTTATTTGCATGCTTAGATTTGAATTTATTTAGTACTTTTGTTTAACCAAAATTTCAAAATTATAAACATTAATTTTATTATACCAGGTAATATTAAACAAATCTTATTTGCTTTTTTAAAGTGTTTTTCCATAATGAGCCTTTATTATAAAAAATACACTAAGTGGAAAAATTAATGGTTTTAATGTTATTATTTTATATTTCCTTCCTTTACCTTATAATTTTTATTTAAATATTAGTATTCTTGTGATTTGCATGTAAAGCTTTAATTTGTTTACAATTAATTAAATATTTTTAAATTGTATCAATTACGAACTTTTTTTTTTTTTTTTTTAATTCAAGCATTTAAAATTAAATTTAATAAATATAATAAAAGTGTTAATAAGCATTATAATATATATTTATAATTTTAAAATAATCAAATTTATAATTTTTACTTTTATTATTACTTTTATAATAAAAATTATTATAAATTTTCAATCAGTCTCATAATTATTTATATTAATGAAATGTAAATTATACTCGTCTATTATTCGCTCATTCGCTGCAATAACCAGAAAATAAATTGATATTGCTTGTAATTTTAACTATTAATGAAATTATTAACTTCGTGATCAGTATGAATTTAGTAATTAAATTACATGTACGAATTTTGAAGATACAATAATATTCTTAGACGGTAATTAAAAAAAACTCGCGTGCATAATATTAATACAATAAAATTTATATTTTTAGGGTCACATCCAAGTGCAGATGACATATCTACTGGATTTACACAGCGACGCTCGTCAGTTCGACGTTCTGCAAGGTCAGATAGTATTCAGAGACTACCCCCACACCCACCCCCTGTCACAACAACAACTGTACCATCCGCTACACCACCTCTAAGACCACTCTTCTTTGAGGTATGTGGAATTAAAATTAACTTTTTATTATTTTTTTATATATATATAGTATCTCATTAAAAATGTGATATACGATTTCTTTATAGAAAAAAATTCTGGGAATAATTTCATTGATTATTTTTCTATGATAAACATACAAATAATAATAATAAAAAAAAATCGTGATCTATGCTGCATTGAATTATTGCTATATTGTAGAGCAAAAATATGTCTATTTTTTAATAAGTAATTATGATGAATATCTTAACTATTATGCTACGTAGTATAATCACAAATATAAAATAGCATAATTAATTATTGTTATGCATGAATGTTGCTGCATTGAGTTAGTATAATTATTACGTATTTATTTTTTCCGTATAAAAGATATAATATACATTTTTTTTAAATTAAGTTGGTATATTGTTGCAATAGTATTTTCAGTATTATTATAGCACACATACAGAGTAATTTTTACCAATGTACTTTTATTAACAGGTACCACAAACGGAAGCAGACCCTTTGTTCTTAGGACGAAGGTGGATGTTCCGACAACTCTTAGAGAAAACTACCCGAGATGAATGGAGAGGAGCTTTGGTTATGGGTAACCAAGGTACTGGCAAGACTGCCTTATTACTGCAGTTAGTGGAACATTCGTGCTTCGGGCGTAGACATACCATATATAATAGACCGAATGGTAAGTTGTGAAATATGAATGTTGGCAACATTGCCATTAAAACTCTATGATAAATTAGTGGTCTTAATGATATAGTATTTTAATTATATTCTACGTGCATGGTTTGAAGCAGCTCAGAGGTGATTTAAATGTAATAACATTATTTTTACATTACAATGTACCGACATGAATTGAATAACCTGCAATTTTAGTAATGCTTTTCAGTCTATAGTTGTGCAGGTTTTTCATTTCCTTGCGGTACATGATTAGGTACTAACTTTGACTTTGACTTCTTAAATATTTTAGTATAAGGCTATCGAAATATGAAATATTATAATAATGTACCGCGGGGGGGTCGTTACCAAGGAGTCATTACTTGGTCGTTACAGTTTCGATAACTTTGAAAACATGACATTTTTAAACGGTTTCATTTAATTTATTTTTCTTTGCTCAAGGAAAGAATAAAATTCTTAATTTATACTGCATCACTATAGTATAGTTGCTAAATTAGAATATCAAAAATAGTTATGCTATAAAAATGTAATAAAGCTATGTAACATAGTTATGCATTATAGCATAAATGAGGTTATAATATAATGAATAAATGATGTTAAAATTAAGCTTGCACAATTATTTTGTGTTTATTTTTGTCCGTGCTGAATTTCTTTATAAAACTTACTAAATATCTAAATTTAACGTTCAATTTACTACAGTAATAATAATGCCTATTACCATGGGGCAATTTTAGCTTTTGTATTATCGCCCACATTTATCATCAATTTTAAGCGACATATAAATATAGTCTTTATTGCAAAATAGGCAAATGGTGCAGTCAGGGCAAAACAAAGGCCCTATCACTGAACCAACATTGGACAGCAGTAAAAAACAAAAACAAAATATACCATTTTTATGGTTAAAGCCATAGACCACATAAAACAATATGTGCTTTTTAATGAATAAACATGAAATGGGATCTTCAAAACTGATGACAATTTTTACCAGAACGTTAATGTAGCCCCACGAGAGAGCGTGAAAAAACTGTAAAGTATGCAATTTGTGTGAAAGTTCATGTTTATGGCGTAATAAACATGCAAAAATTAGTATTAAATGTTGTGCGGGTTGCATAAATTGAATTTTCTGATCACTGCTACGGGGTTACTGTTGGGTTTTAAGACAAACTAAATGTTATTTATGTAAATTCCATCAAGTGTTTTGTGATATAAATGCTTACGTTTTTCTCTGGTATATGCCTTTAAATAAATGATTATATAAATTTAAAATAATAATTTTAAATATAAAAATATAAATTAAACTTACCGTCTTATTAATTTTACAGAGAGCGGCAACAGCAGCCTCGGTTGTGAAGAACTAGTTGGACTTGGTGGGATGGTAGTTGGATATCACTTCTGTCAATCTGATAACAACGTTACGTGTTTAGTTCCCGAGTTTATCCATTCTTTAGCTGCACAATTATGTCAAGCTCCTCAACTACAGGCGTATAGAGATCTTCTACTTAGCGAAGCACATTTACAGGTAAATATTTGTAATAATAAGTATTAATAATAATGTCCATTATTATATAGGCTATAGAGATATAAACACCAAATTAGATGCGAAGAGAGATAATTTCTTATACTTTGATGTATTTTAGAATACGATATAATTTAGTGCAGCAATACGTTATAGAGAATATTTTATTATAAATCGGAATGAAAGTATTTTGGCTTGTCAGTACGAGTTGATGCATAACACTACAGCATCGGGCCGCCTGCGGGCCGCCTTCTACTTCACTTTATATCTCAACATTTCTCAACACACTAAAATGAGCTTGCCCATGCTTCTCTCTCTCTCTCTCTCTCTCTCTCTCTCTCTCTCTCTCTCTCTCTCTCTCATTTGCATCGTACATTTTGCGTGGTGGTGGAATTTACCTCTTTCAAATCACATCCTGTCTTGTCCAAGTTGACTATATCACTACGCAAGACCAGGAATATACTGTAACAACTTGCAGCTTTTCAACAACCTCTCTTTCTCGTTGTGATGATCATTGTCACACTCTCGATTCATAATTTTTGGTCTAATTTTATCTATAGTACATCATGTGAATTAAATATAATATTACGTAAACTATTTTTTATTTAGTATAATTATAAAGATATTTTATAATAAATGTAATTTTTGACAATAATTATAATTTTTTTATGTATTATACTAAAATATCTATATATTTTTAAAATTTTAAATATATTTTTATTTATTTTTATTCATAAGCAAATAGTAAAATATTATATTGTAACATTTTATTATATTCTTATTATGTGTATTTTTTTTTTATTAAAAATCTCATAAATTTTATTCAATAGTCGCACTTTATTAACTTAAAGTAGTAATTTCTGATTCGAGAGTAATTATCTGTGCTTCTGTATAATATCAATTGCTCCAAAAGTGTGTTTAAACGTAAATCGTATTTTCGACTTGAAATATAAGGAATACATAGATTTATAATCATACACAAGGGAAGGGTACAGGCACCTTCTAAGATGGTCCTGGAAGGGTATATTTTATAAATGCAAATTGAAAGAACATTAAAAGGGAAAGTTTCATAATAAATGAGTAATATTACACATCATATCTAAGCAACTGATTTTACAGCTTTAACTAGTATGATAATGGAGCTTATCGTTGCAGCACACAGGAACGGGTCCCCTAATTTAATATTACGCTTGTGGAGAAAAACACTTTTTTTTTTCTTTTTTAAAGATTTATGAGAAAACTACTCTACTGATTTTGGAGATATTTAAATAAGGATTACTGGGCATACTGTTACATGTTTTAAAGCTTAATTTTTGAAAATAAAGGTTCATTATATATGAATTTATTTGAAACATTTCAGAGCTGGGTATCGATGCGTGAATGTATCGCCTCTCCAGACAGAGCCTTATGTAGAGGTATCTTGGAACCTCTGACGTCATTATCACAACAAGGACGAGTGTTACCTCAACCTTGTTTGTTGTTAGTTGATGCACTAGGAGAAGCAGAATATCACAGGTAAATATAACTTTGTACTAACAAATCATTAAAATGAAGTACTAATTAAGGTGAGTTAATTGACTTTAGAGTTTGATTTTTTGCTGCACTCGAAAGTAATTTTTTTATTAATATTTTGACGGGAGGTGATAAAGATCACCTGCCCTCATAATTAGTAGGTTGATAATGAGTCAAAACTATCAAATTTCAATATTGTATTAAAATATATATATATATATATATATATATATATATATATATATATATATATATATATATATATATATATAATAATATATATATATATATATATATATATATATATATATATATATATAAATTTTTTTTTAGAAAAGCTGGAAAATTATTTTCTGTAGCTTTTTTCACTATTATAATATACATTTTTTTTTATATTTTGGGGATAAATTTTAATTGAAATAATATTAAATATATTATATTGTTTTTTTAAATTTCAGGCCAGATCAAGGTGATGCATTGCCAGGATTCTTAGCTAAACACTTGCCTAGTTTTCCACCTTGGTTGAAGTTGGTTACTACAGTAAGGACTCAACTACAAGAAGTAGCGAGACAGCTGCCACTCGATAGAATCAGGTAATATATTTTTTTCTTTGATAATTTGTATTTTTCAAAACTCTAAATTTCGTGAAAGTATAATTAAATTTAGCTAAGGTTAAGCAACCTATTTTTTTCTTTGAAATATGTCATAAGAAATGTCATTATGGGAAGGGATGCTTGCAGTGCGTTAATTTTAACTAGTTACAATGTGCCAAAGCTACAATTAAAAATAATTTTAAAAATTAGACACTTCAGATCATTGATGTGTTTGTCTTATTTCTCTCTCTCTCTCTCTCTCTCTCTCTCTCTCTCTCTCTCTCTCTCTCTCTCTCTCTCTCTCTCTTTATACTTATTACTTTAATTATTTTTGTTATACGTATATTTTAATTTTAATTCATAATCATTGTTTTATGAAGTTTCCCTCTTTTTTTAATTGTAAGTTATATTTATAATTGCTTTTATAATTATGACAAAAATAATTTTACAATATAAAATCAATTTTTAGATCTCTAAATACAGTGAAAAAAAAAAGAAGTTAATATAAATTTATTGTCATTATTTTGGATGGTAATAATAAAAAATACTAAATTTTATTAATTTATTTATTACCATTTTTTTTTCACAGCCTTGATCGACTACATGCAAACGAATACTTACAACGAGATATATTAGAATATATACAATTTAGAGTTAAAAATAGTCCTAGTATACAAAATAATATCTCATCACCAAGTGGTTCCTTATCAAATTCACTAAGTGGTTCATTAACAGGATCTTTAACACAATCCTTAGATCATGGACAATCTAGATTTGCACAATATTTATGTAATTTAGCACAAGGATCATTCTTATTTGCTAAATTAACATTAGATTTAGTTGAAACTGGTCATTTAGTTGCAAAAGCTGCTGGTTATAGAGTCTTACCTACTTCATTACATCAATTATTTTTATTAAGATGTAATTTAAGATTTCCTACTGAAATTTCATTTGAAAAAACTCAGTCATTATTAGCAGTATGTTTATCATCATTATATCCATTAAGTTTATTAGAAATGTATCATTCGGTTGTTAGTCTACAAAATAATCAAGATTCATGGGATTGTTTCTTAGAAAAATTCAAGGTAAGTTTCAAAAAAAAAAAAAAATTAAAATTTTAAATCATAAATTTATTTATTTATTTCAAGTTTAATATATAAGTTACATAATTTAAAAAGAAAACATAATATTATGTTAATATTTAAAATAATTATTTAAAAAATTTAAATTTTATTTTATAATAGTTTTTATAAATATTTTGTCATTTTATAGTTTGCTATATATATGGGGTCTATATACCCTTCATCTGGTAATACTATAATGCATTATGCTATCAAACACACTTTGAAAGATTACTATGTTGATAAATATAAAAAAATTTCAGCTGTATATTTCTTTGACGTATTCAAAACATGTTCTATTGAAATATGTTCAGTTCGATACCATACATAAAATATTTAAATATATAGAAGAAACTAAAGTACAAAAATATTTATTATGTTTTCAGTTGCTATCAGGGTTCCTAGTAAAACGAATGGACAATACGTTCATGTTCTTCCATCCATCATTTAGAGAGTGGTTGATGAGAAGAGAGGAAGGTGACAGTAACAAGTACCTTTGCGATCTTAGGTGAGTTTAATTAACACTATTATACACTATTCTATATAAGAAATAATAAAAAAATTAAAGGTAAGTATACTGAATTTATGAATGTAAACCATAAGGTATTATTTAACATTGCCTGTATGTTTTTATTTCAATTAATTATTATTATTTATTTACCTATTTATATTCGTTCATTCCTTAATTAAGATAGTTATAATTATTAATTTTTTTCTTAATTTTTTCCTTTAAATTTAATTCTGAATTGATTGATTCTATATTTATAAAATACTAGAAATCACCTAAAGTACCTTAAATTATTTTTAAAAATGAATAATTTATGAACCCCGCCATAATCACGGATAAAAAAAAAACTACTTAATAATTATGCTGTCTCATTTTTATCACAATTTATTCAATAAAACATGAATTATGCTATACTGCATAATAAATGTGTTATAATATATAGAATAAATAATATATTGCACAGCCTAATTAATTATGTTGTTCGAATTTAGCATTATTTATACTAGAATGAGGTAAATGCAGCATAACTTTATATAATATATTTTGACTAGTAAAGGAACAATAGTTTTGAAGCTGACTATAAGCGATTTCGGTCACATCCGCTTCCGTTTTGACGTACTACGCTTGCGCAGTAAGTCAAAACGGAATTGGATGTGAGCAAAATTGCTTATAGTCGGCTTCAAAACAGTTGTTCCTTTATCAGTTCAAACATACGCTAAAAATCAAGGTTTATTATAAACCTTTGCTAAAAATCTTAAATTGTGAATTTAATATCACTGCTTTACTATGTTATACAGACAAGGTCACATGGGTATCGCTCTACGACTCTCAAAAGTGCAAGCTCCTCTTGATCCTGAACAAACTCTTGAGTTAGGTCATCATCTCCTCAAAGCTCACATCTATAGAAATGTGACGTCACTTCCTGAAGGTTTGACCTCACGTGATCTTCAAGCACTATGGTTACTTCATAGTTCAAAAAGTACTTCAGAAGCTCTATGCTGTGCTCGAAATGTTCATAGTCCTAATGTTAAGGTAAGACCTTTTTTTTTATATATATATACCATAGCCATAGACCACATAAAACAACGTGTGCATTTTAATGAATAAACACGAAATGAGAGCTTCAAAACTGTTGACAATTTTTACCAGAATGTTAATGTAGCCCCACGAGAGAGCTTGAAAATACTGTAAAGTATATGCAATTTGCGTGATTCATGTTTCTTGCGTCAGAAACATGTAAAAATTAACAACAACAAAAAATGTTATGCGGGTTGCATAAATTGAATTTTTCTGATCAGTTGTGTTTTGAGATAAACTAAAGTTATTTATGTAAGTTCCATCAAGTGTTTTGTGATATAAATGCTTATGTTTTCTTCTGGTCTATTCCTTTAAAAAAAATCAAATCAAATTCAGAAAATTTTTATCCAAATTTTTAAGTCATTGGTCTCTCTCTCTCTCTCTCTCTAAATTGGTTCCTTTTATTTTAATATATAAAAAACTATATTTTACATTGAACTACAGATAAAAATAAATATCATTTTATGGTCAAAAACCCCATAAAGATGACCATGACCACGTTACAATAAAATATTCACAAATATTAATGTATGCATAATATGTATAGTGACAAAATCCCATGTTTAAGAATCATAACTTGCATTTGAACTTTTATATATTATGATAATGAATAATTAGAAGAAAAAAGTAATAAAGATAAAAATATAATCATAAAAATAAACCAAGTAATGCAATAATAGTAAAATGAAAAGAAAATATTCAAACCATACATATTGTTAGTATTTATATATTTTTTGTTTCATTTCGTTATCAGTTTTGTCTTACTATGCGCAGTTTTATTTTTAAACATTTGATAACAAGGCTATTTACATTGTGAAAATTAAGGTGTCTATAGTATGCGTATGCAATAAGGAAATATTATAAAAAAAAAAAAAAAAATCAACATTTCTTATAAATACTGTTTAGTGGATTTTTTCCCTTTTTTTTAATTTTTTTTTTTTTATTTAAATATATATATATATATATATATTATATATATAGTATATATAATATATAATGTATATATATATATATATATATATATATATATATATATATATATATATATATATATATATATATATATATATATATATATATATATATATATATATATATATATATATATATATAGTACTAAATAGTGTTTATTAGTTTAAAAAAATATATTAATAAATATAATGGAAAATTTGAATTAGGTTCGTTATACATAATAAGAAAGGGTAAATGGAAATTTCTTTCAATGCACGTGAATTATTATTCAACATATAGGCCTATTATTTATTGCAAGGCTAAGTAATAAAACAAAATGCAGTTCACATAATAATAAATTAAATCAACATATATTTTAACAAAATAATAATAAGGTCCAAATTTTTTACTTTACATACTGGAATTTTAAGATAACTTTTACCTTTGCTTTAAGATTGCAAACAAATAAATAATTAATTACATACGTAGTTATAGGTAATTGTATTATTAACTTATTTTATGGGTCATCATTACCATGAATTTAGACGTAAGTTAAGTTCAGTTTATTTTATATATATTTTTATATAAACTTTGTAATCCTAAATTGCTTTAGACCCTAGGTCTTGGGGTTCTTGTAATAGGTTTTGTGGTTGTAGGCACTTGAGACGAACTTGCGATTTCAGTGGTTGGTCTAGGTCTAGCTGTTCGTGTGATAGGTATTGCTGTGTTGACTGTGGGCCTTGGTCTTGGGGTTCTTGTGATTATAGGCCCAGTTGGGGTCGGATTTGGCGTAGTTGTAAGTTTAGGGCGAGCTGTTCTTGTAAATACAGATGGGGGTGTAGTAGGTGAGACGGAAGGAATTGTAGTTGGAATAGTAGTAGGAGGTATCGTAGTTTCAGTAATAGGAGGAATGGTAGTTCCAGCAGGTGGAGTTTGAGTTTCAGTAATAGGAGGAATAGTAGTTCCAGCAGGTGGAGTTTGAGTTTCAGCAGGAGGAGTTTGAGTTTCAGTAATAGGAGGCACAGTAGTTCCAGCAGGTGGAGTTTGAGTTTCAGTAATAGGAGGAATGGTAGTTCCAGCAGGTGGAGTTTCAGTTTCGGCAGGAGGAGTTTGAGTTTCAGTAACAGGAGGAATAGTAGTTCCAGTAGGCGGAGTTTCAGTTTCAGTAATAGGAGGCACAGTAGTTCCAGCAGGTGGAGTTTGAGTTTCAGTAATAGGAGGAACGGTAGTTCCAGCAGGCGGAGTTTGAGTTTCAGTAATAGGAGGCACAGTAGTTCCAGCAGGCGGAGTTTGAGTTTCAGTAATAGGAGGAATGGTAGTTCCAGCAGGTGGAGTTTGAGTTTCAGTAATAGGAGGAATGGTAGTTCCGGCAGGCGGAGTTTGAGTTTCAGTAATAGGAGGAATAGTAGTTCCAGTAGGCGGAGTTTCAGTTTCGGCAGGAGGAGTTTGAGTTTCAGTAACAGGAGGTATAGTAGTTCCAGTAGGCGGAGTTTGAGTTTCAGTACTAGGAGGCACGGTAGTTCCAGCAGGCGGAGTTTGAGTTTCAGTAATAGGAGGAATAGTAGTTCCGGCAGGTGGAGTTTGAGTTTCAGTAATAGGAGGAATGGTAGTTCCGGCAGGCGGAGTTTGAGTTTCAGTAACAGGAGGAATAGTAGTTCCAGCAGGAGGAGTTTGAGTTTCAGTAATAGGAGGAATAGTAGTTCCAGCAGGCGGAGTTTGAGTTTCAGTAATAGGAGGAATGGTAGTTCCAGCAGGAGTAGTTTGAGTTTCAGTAATAGGAGGCACAGTAGTTCCAGCAGGTGGAGTTTGAGTTTCAGTAATAGGAGGCACAGTAGTTCCAGCAGGTGGAGTTTGAGTTTCAGTAATAGGAGGAATAGTAGTTCCAACAGGTGGAGTTTGAGTTTCAGTAATAGGAGGCACAGTAGTTCCAGCAGGTGGAGTTTGAGTTTCAGTAATAGGAGGAACGGTAGTTCCAGCAGGCGGAGTTTGAGTTTCAGTAATAGGAGGCTCAGTAGTTCCAATAGGCGGAGTTTGAGTTTCAGTAATAGGAGGAATAGTAGTTCCAGCAGGTGGAGTTTGAGTTTCAGTAATAGGAGGCACAGTAGTTCCAGCAGGCGGGGTTTGAGTTTCAGTAATAGGAGGAATGGTAGTTCCAGCAGGCGGAGTTTGAGTTTCAGTAATAGGAGGCTCAGTAGTTCCAACAGGTGGAGTTTGAGTTTCAGTAATAGGAGGAATGGTAGTTCCAGCAGGCGGAGTTTGAGTTTCAGTAATAGGAGGCACAGTAGTTCCAGCCGGGGGAATTTGAGTTTCAGTAATAGGAGGAACGGTAGTTCCAGCAGGCGGAGTTTGAGTTTCAGTAATAGGAGGATCGGTAGTTCCAGCAGGAGGAGTTTGAGTTTCAGTAATAGGAGGAACGGTAGTTCCAGCAGGAGGAGTTTGAGTTTCAGTAATAGGAGGCTCAGTTGTTCCAGCAGGAGGAGTTTGAGTTTCAGTAATAGGAGGCACAGTAGTTCCAGCAGGAGGAGTTTGAGTTTCAGTAATAGGAGGGATGGTAGTTCCAGCAGGCGGAGTTTGAGTTTCAGTGATAGGAGGAACGGTAGTTCCAGCAGGCGGAGTTTGAGTTTCAGTAATAGGAGGCACAGTAGTTCCAGCAGGCGGAGTTTGAGTTTCAGTAATAGGAGGAACGGTAGTTCCAGCAGGCGGAGTTTGAGTTTCAGTAATAGGAGGCACAGTAGTTCCAGCAGGCGGAGTTTGAGTTTCAGTAATGGGAGGAATGGTGGTTCCAGCAGGTGGAGTTTGAGTTTCAGTGATAGGAGGCTCAGTAGTTCCAGCAGGTGGAGTTTGAGTTTCAGTAATAGGAGGCACAGTAGTTCCAGCAGTCGTAGTTTCAGTTTCAGTAATAGGAGGAATGGTAGTTCCAGCAGGTGGAGTTTGAGTTTCAGTAAAAGAAGGCACAGTAGTTCCAGCAGGCGGAGTTTGAGTTTCAGTAATAGGAGGAATGGTAGTTCCAGCAGGCGGAGTTTGAGTTTCAGTAATAGGAGGCTCAGTAGTTCCAACAGTTGGAGTTTGAGTTTCAGTAATAGGAGGAATGGTAGTTCCAGCAGGCGGAGTTTGAGTTTCAGTAATAGGAGGCACAGTAGTTCCAGCAGGCGGAGTTTGAGTTTCAGTAATGGGAGGAATGGTAGTTCCAGCAGGTGGAGTTTGAGTTTCAGTAATAGGAGGCACAGTAGTTCCAGCAGTCGTAGTTTCAGTTTCAGTAATAGGAGGAATGGTAGTTCCAGCAGGTTGAGTTTGAGTTTCAGTAATAGGAGGCACAGTAGTTCCAGTAGTTGGAGTTTGGGTTTCAGCTGGTGGGGTCTCAGTTTCTTGTCGTTTTACTCTAACTAAATCATCAACTTCAATTAAGTAATTTTCATTGCGAATGGCAGCTCCATGAAGACTGACGACCAATACCAATAAAATTGTAACCTGGGGGAAAAAAAACTTGGTTAGGATAGATGAATAGTATTATAAAGGTATGTTTGTTAGTAAATTTTAGCTATATTACTTTAAAAATATTTAAGCTTTGTTATTTATAAATAATTGCAAATTACATTAAATATAGAAATAAAGAAGTTAAATACAGTTTTTGGTCGATTTACATTACCTTAACACTATATCAGTAACTTTTTTTACGTAGATTTTGTTCCATTAAATCACAATATTAAACCCCATATTAAGCAAATAATTTGAATAATATAAATGTTGTACGTAAAGAAGTGGGAAAAAGACAAATATATGATGCTAATACAAGTATTTTGAATTCCATTATCATAATATACAATAAACAATATCAAATGGTACTACTAAATAGTTTAAAATTTTAAATAGTGAATTTTACTTTAATGGAATACGCAAATGTATGATCATACAAAAAAAAAACGTATCATTCGAGGCGATAAATATTTAAAACCACAGCTTCAATCAATTAAATTTATACTCATATTTCATTAAGTGATTAATTTAATTATCATTTAAATAGTAATCACTACAAATCATGTAAAACTATTAATAAAAATATATAAAAGTAATATTTTATTTTATGATATTGCTAAAAGAAAAATAAATTATAACCTTTTAAGAAGATTTGAAAAAATTGTTAATATTAAATTAGTAATATACAAATTATATAAAAAATATTTTACCTGAAAAACGAAGAGTATTTTTATAGACATCATTACTGTTCTTGTAATTAACAATAACTAAATCTAAATAATTTAAATGTATATTTAAAGTATTCTAATTTTCATTGGCCTAATTTACATAAGGTATATTACGTTTCTTAGAAATGTTTTCTTCTATTTGCAAAATTTAAATTTGTCAAAATAAATAACAATTTATTTTCTTTTTAATCATTTATAAACAGTTCATAAATTATAATGTTTTATCATTTTCTTCATTTGGTACACCAGTTTGGTAGTATAAATAAAAAAAATGAATACACATTAACAGACATTTTTAAATAAATATTTTTATTGGGTCAAAAGTTAAAAACTGTCTCGTGTGTCTCAAAATAAATTTATTTCAGTCTATCAGTATCTTACCTTTTCAGCAAAGGTGATATCATATCGGATATTGATAAGAAATTCACCTTTATTGAAAATGGAAGTAGTGGTTTTTGATACTATAATAGAAACTATATTTATTTAATAATTAGTTACGAAATTATTTTCAATTATTTTTGAAAATTTTATGAAATTTCTAGCTAATCTATACGTTATTTGTAAAATATTGAATTTGTTTGCTTTTATACTAGCATAATAAGACGATTTCAAACAGAGTAAAATTTTCATATGCACTTAATTTGATTGCATAACATTTTAATATCTCTTAATATAGAAATCAAGCTGATCTGGTTATGTCTTCATTGAAAATTTGTTAATTATTAATCACTAATTAATGAACTATTTGAGGTGATAATAAAGTTTCTTATGTCTTTTAAATGATTAAAAATTATTCTATTATTAAGTTTACTCTTTTCGAAAATTAGGAATTTTAAAGTAGATTCGTCTACACTTGTTTAGTGTCGAATTCTAAAAAAAAAAAATTTATATATAAAAATAAAAATATGAAAAAGTTTAACTGTAATTGCAATTCTCTCTCTCTCTCTCTAAAGAAAAAAATGATGAAAAAACAGTCAAAGTGATAAAAAAAAGCTAAATAAAAATTATTGGTTTGTAACAACAATTAATTGACATTAAATTTTTATATGTTACGACAGGTATCTCGACTGCTACTGTTAGCTGGCGCTGATGCAAATGCTCGTACAGACTTACTAGGAGGTGCCCCTGCACTTTGTGCTGCTGCTCACTTAGGTCTGGTGGAGATTGTTAGGATATTACTAGAGTTTGGAGCAGACTCCAGATTGCCTGACTCCAGAGGTGCAGGACCGTTATCACTTGCTGCCGCGACTGGACACGAACATGTCTGTGCAATCCTCCTCATGTTACCCGGTAATTATATAATGAAAAATTGTTACATTTTTAATTTAAAAAATAATAATAATCTAATTTAATTTTCCTTGATTTTTGAATTATTCAAAATTCCTCCAGTGCTCTTAAAAATCCATAAAAATCAACTATATTTATAAGAAATTCAGGTCTTTCATTTCAGTTCAGTATTTTTTTTTTTTTTTTTTTTTCATGAGTTTCTATAATTTTTTTAACAATCGCCCAAAATGCCATCCTACTTGTTTTTTTACGAACAATCAATTGATTTATTTTCAAATACCTTTGAATCATTAATAGCTTCTCGGGACTGTAAGTTATAGGTTCCTAATTTAACCTATTTTGTGCCATAAATTAATTTTAAATTAAAAAAAAATTATGGTTTTATTTTTTTTGCAGGGAGCGAGGAACTGGTCGGTGCAGCAGATGATACAGGTCGATGTGCATTAGTACACGCTGCAGTAGGAGGCCACTTAGCTGCAGTGAGGTCATTATTGAGTACCTTATGGGGTTCAATGAACATAGATCAAGATATCAAGGTCGGGTCATGGAGTTGGGCTGAAGAAAAAGCTAGAGAAAATAATGACTGCACACATGGGACTAGAGTCAGTAGAAGTGAGGCTGAACATCAAGCTTTGGTTGGAGCTGCTTCTCATGTGAGTTTACAAAATTTTATAATATTTCCTGATTATTCAAATATTTAAGGGAGTAGGTTACCAACCAAAAACTAGTCTGCGTTTTGGGTCTAAATATGGTGTGATTGTGTAGCTAAAGATTACACTTAGCCGTGATAAAAATTTCAAGATATTTGACCGTCCTGAAAAAAAGAAAAAAATTATTGAAATTAACATTGGGCCTTATGGGTTTAACATTTCAAAAAATCATACAAAATCAATTTGCACAGTGACCCCCCCCCCCCCCCCATATATTTGAAATTATCTCAAGCTGAAGTATCATTGTGCAAAATTTCAGATTTTTTTGACGAGAAAAGTTTGAGTCCAATGGCCAACGTCGGTACCCTACTCCCTTATATATTTTCACATTATCTACGCTATTTCAGTTTTTTTTTTTTTTTCTGTTGAAAAATTGCAGTTATGCATAAAAATATTTACATATTGCTGATTGCTCTTTATTAACATCAAAGTAATAAGTTTTCAGGTTTTTAACTTTTTTTTTTTTTTTTTTTACTGCTCATCATGTGTCAAGGAATAAAATGAATGCAATGACATTTTATGTATAAAAACAATAATAACAATACATTTACATTGTCTAATCATAATTTTCATTACAATTCAGTAATTATACGAATGACTGGAAGTCATCTGAAATTACGTAATACAGTTTTTTCAAAATTATTCCAAAAAAATTTAAGAGTTGGAATTAATTATAAAATGGAGTATTAGGTCTAATTTTTACGTCGATTTTAAACTGATTTTATTCAAATAATTGACTACATAAAATTAAATAAAAAATAAATAGTATAAAAATAATAATAAAAATACAAATTAAAAAAAAAAAAAAAAAAGACGACGACGACGACGAAGAAGGTTTTCTTTAAAATTAAAATGTCTACAACCTCCCTTAAAGCCCTTGTCAACTTACTTTTTTATCATTTAGAATGCTAGATTCATAATTACCATACCTTTTTATCCATGAATTAGACACCAACACGTGGATTTTTTTTTTTTTTTCTTTTTGACTGTTATATCACGTATCTGACGTCACAATGTACCGATGAGGTTTTAATACGGGTAAAGAACTTGAGGGAGAGCCTTAAATTTATCACGTGACCAGAGCGGTGTCTGTGATTGGCGGCGGTACATTGAGACGTCAGATACATGATATAACAGTCAAAAAGAAAATAAATACAAAATCAACGTGTTAGTGTCTAAATCATGCATAATAAGATATGTCAATTATCAATCTAGTATTATAAATAATAAAAAAGTAAGTTGACAAGGGCTTCAACATATTTTATGAAGTATTTTTAACGAAAGAAATATAATTATGATTTCAGGGCCAAGCACACGTGGTTCAGTATCTACTTGAGAACACTAGTATCTCTCTAGATAGACCTGACTCATTACTAGGTGAAACTGCACTCACAGCGGCTGCAGCTGGAGGTCACGTAACTACATGTGAAACCTTGTTGAATAGAGGTGCCTCTCTTGTAGCTGCTAATTCTAAGGTAAATTAAGATAACAAATCATAATAACATATCAATTTAGATATTATGGCCTACTTTATTTAAAAAAAAAATTGAGCATACAAATTGTTATTTTTTATTATATGAAATGTATTGCAATGCTACCTACAGAATAGGAAATTATAGGGAAACATAATTTTTTTTTCGCCCGGTTCACCAATAAAAACCTAAAGTCTTCTTAAACAGATGAACGATATATATATTTATATATATATAATATATAGGGTGTATGCGCATGAAGTCATATTTAATGCGCTTGGAAGCCATACTATATAGAGTTTGGAGTAATGAATAACATTGCTCAGCATAGAACAAATTTCGTTTTTGGTTATTTTCTTTGGGAAATGGGTTCATTTTTTGTTATTATCATTTTTCTCACTAATTCAAATTATTAACAGCATCAGTGCTCTCAAAAATATTGTTTGTTTTTTGAAACTGTCAAAATAAGTCATTTTCCTATGCGGCCAATATTATTGAGTGATCCAACATAGCGTTAACTTTAACATGAATGCATACACCCTATAAGATGTATTATAGAATATATACTTTTTTTTGCTGTTATGTTGTGACCTCTTTAATAATTATTTAATTTCCTTTCACCAGGGCCTGCCTCCACTGAGCGTTGCTGTTCGAGAAGGACATTGGGCCCCTGCAGAACTGTTACTCAATAAAGGGGCTCCTATTGAACAAGCAGATCCTCAAGGCAAAACAGCTCTAATGTTAGCTGCAGCAGAGGGACACTTGGGTCTGCTAGAACTGCTATTAGAGAAAGGTAGATTTAAATAAAATACATTACGTATGATTTTTTTTTACCGTTTCAATGTATTTACATATTACAATTTTTAAATCTATGTAAATTTAACTTAAAATTAAAGTTAATGAGTAATAAATTTTTATTTAAAATAATGTTTTTAATATATTATTTAAAATAAAATTTTTAATTGATAGTAATTTATTATTTAAAGTATAAATTGTAAATGCTAATTAATAAAGTTTTATTTTTGTTATTATTTATTTAAATAGTATTTATAAATTTTATAAAAGGTTATAAAGTTTGGTCAGAAACCTTAAATGCAGTTCACGTGTGGTTCTTCACATACAAATCATGCTTAATATCAATAATGTTTACATTCTATTAATCCTTATCTATCTATTAAAGGCGTAGAACACCTTGAAAAAATTGTTGTGTATTATCCTAAAAAACCTGAAAATCAACGTAGATTTGGCCGAAGTCATTGATTTCTAATTTAATTTCCATTCACAAAATGCCGCTGGCGGTCACTGACGTCACAGCTTGCATGGTCCATGCGCGCGTAAACCGGGCGAGCTGTGACGTCAGTGACCGCCAGTGGCATTTTGTGAATGGAAAATAAATTAGAAATCAATGACTCCGGCCAAATCAACGTTAATTTTCAGGTTTCTTATAGGATATTACGTAACTTTTTTGTTCAAGGTGTTCTACGCCTTTAAGGGCAATTTTAAGTAACATTAGTAGTAGTATTTAAGCACATTCTAAATAGATTAATATTTAGGTATAATATGTGTTAAATAAAATAATGTTATGTTCATCAGGTCCAGCTATTGAAAACCTTTTAGTTCATATTATTCCCAATATACTCATCATATGTACTGTACACACGACCACGATAAGAATTTTAACCATTCAATAACTCGCGCTAAATTTGCAATGTTATTCTTTTATGAAAAAAACACACACTGGATTTAAATGTTAAAATATCTTAGCGTGGTCCTGTGTACATACTCTGTCTTAAAAAATTAAACTTTTTTTTTTTTTTTTTTACCTTAGAGTAAATTCAAAGTGTTTATTTTTTTACGACAAAGTCGGTACATACATATAGCAATAAAACATATTAAAAATTTTCAAATTTCTTGTGATATTTTTTAGGTGCTGGATTAACACGTGGAGACAGAGAGGGTGTAACAGCACTAGGACATGCATGTCAGAGAGGTCGATTGGTCGCTGCTAAATTCTTGATTGATCGAGGAGCAGATGTCAATGCTGCTGATAAATGTGGAAGAACTTCTTTAGATATGTCAGCATGTCAGGGTAACCCTGAATTAGTACAGGTTAGTAATATTATTATTTGAGTACTCTTCATGTTATAAATTGATACCCTTTTCTTATGGGGAAGGGGAAAAAATCATAATAATTTTTTTTTATCACTTTCTGTCATATTTATGAAATTAATTTTCAAAATTTTAACCATAATGCCTTAAATCGGTTGTGACATAGCTCCAATCAGAGGCGTTCTAGAAAAAGGCTTGGGAACCATAATTTAAAATTAAAGTCATAGGGACATTTTTTTTTTTTAATCGCCAGGACGAATGATTGCTGTAATATTAAAAGCTAAAAGTTGATTATTTTAGTTGAAATTTGTTAGTCTATATTTTAATTCTGGTTCTAAAGGAATAATAAATTTAAACATAAGTTAAAATGTTGAATAAAAAAGAAAATGTAATAATTATTACAAATCTTCATAAATATTCACATTTTAAACAATTACGAGCAAAATTTTTAACTTGTAGGTGTTCACAAGTATCTTAGATTTAAATAATAAAAATATATTAATAATTTCTTCCGATTCTAACAAAGTATAAATATTCCAGCTTCTTCTCGAATGTGGAGCTTTGGTAGAACACGTAGATGCTAATGGATTGAGACCACTAGATCGAGCAATTGCTTGCCGTAATGCTCAGGTATGTAATGTAAATTTATATATCTTTATATAAAGATTAAATTTAACTATATTTCAAAACTATTTAGTATGAGCCACTCTCGCAAGATATGCAATTAGTTGACATTTTGTATGTTTTTTGTGTATGCCAAGTAAACGTAATTTATCTCCAATTTGTATGTCTCGCGAGGATCTTTCAATTTATATTGTATTTAATAATAATGTAATTTTGTTTTCAGGTGGTTCAATGTTTCCTTAGAAGAAGAGCATGTCTTGGACCTGCAACCTGGCAAGCTGCTCAGGGTAAACCTGAAATTATGTAAGTAGTAATTTATTTTCTAGAAAGAAAAAAAAAACACGTAAAAAAAACACAAATAATAAAAAGTAAATAATTAAAATAATAATAATAATAATAGAAATAAAGATGGAAAGATAGAAACTTAAAAAGTCCCCTCTTCACTTTTTCTGGTCCTGAACTCCATCTGTAAGTGCCCATGCCATGTGAAACAATGAATCTGAAATTATAATAAAATAAAAACTACAATATTATATTATAGCTTCACATTGAATTTTAAGCTGATTTTTTTCAGCAATCTATACTTTTTATGTAATATGAGCAGTATATTATTTGATATGATATTTATTTTTTTTTTTTTTTATTTTTAATGGGCAGTTCTTCCTATTGTTTCATATTATTTGCAATTTATTTATTTTTGCGTTTGTTACATTAAGAAAATACCTTGATATTTTGATATATGTAATAAATTTTAATGTGTTTTTAATAGGTTACTCTTACTTGGCCGTTTACTTGAAGATGGCAATGTTCTGTACAAGAAAGGACGACTCCAAGAGGCCGCAGGAAGATATAATTATGCGATCAAAAAATTACCAGAACCATCTCCACATGCATCAGCTGCATTTTTACACTTGCATCTTCAGTTATTGCTTAATCTTTCAAGATGTAGTCGCAAAATGAACGTAAGTGATCAATAGATACATATTATGTGCTTGAAAAGTTCATACACAAAATAAAATTGTGTTACCAAGAATAGTTGTGTTCAAAAAATATTTCAATTGCATATAGCAGTAGATTATTGCGCTGATATTTTATTTGAATACATGTTTAAAATACGTAACATGGTTTTATGTATATTTATTTACTTATTTGTTTATTCATTCATTTATATATGGAATTTGAATTATTAATATTTTTGACAACAGTAATTACATATTTAAAAAAATAATAATAATAATAATAAATAAATGAACTAATAAAAACATTAAAAAAAAACATTACCACATTAATTAAAAATAATACTAACTATGTTTATGACATATATTTCAGGACTGCGATGAAGCAATACGTCTTGCAGAATGTGCCCTCTTACTACGTCCTGATAGCTACGAAGCCCTATTTGCTCGCGCTAGAGCTAGATTAGATCAAGGAAGACCTGGAGATGCCCTTATTGACGTAAACCGTGCACTAGCACTCGCACCTCAAAATAATAGAGATGCGCGTAGAGTATTGAATAGACTTAAAGAAGAAATTAGAGAACAATTGCAAGCAGCTTTAGATTAATTTAGTCGATGTTCGTTTTTTTTTTTTTTTTTTTTTTTTTTTTTTTTTTTTTTTTTTTTTTTGTAACATCTAAAGCAAAGTTAACAGTTCTGTAACGAGACGGTGACTTTGAAATCGTAAAAATGCTGAAACAGCACTGTGAACCGCTCTTATAAGAACAGTTTCAAGTAATTTATTCTATATAATTATACTATCGACTCATATATGAGAAGAGCAATGCCTATTACCTATATGCGATATAGAATTAAACTGCTTTCAATTTTTGACATTTAGATAATCGATATAAATATATAATTGCTAATCGCCGTATATGTAAACTAGTTTTAAATGTAATTTTTAATCGATATTAATTACTGATAATTAAAGAACAGTCCAAGATTAACTAAAACTCGATACGATATATAATCGCTCTTATTATGTAAACGAATTAATTATTCTTAAAAAAAAATGAAAACGAGGCAGCTATTGTTATATACACTACTTGTTATATATTCTTATATAAAATAGATGCATGATGGATAATACTATACTGTGCAGACAATAATGTTATGAAGAAAATCTTGGGATAAAAATTAATTTCTATATTATATTGTATGATTTTTTTTTTTTTTTTTTTTTTTTTTGTCTATTAAAAAACAAAAGATATAATTTTGTTTTTAAATAAGGCAATAGAAATTATAAGAAGTTTATCCCATGATATATAAATATGATATAAGTTGTAATTCTTTAAATAACTGATTTGCATTACTCATTTTGTAAAAAATTTCAGTTTAATTTGCTAACTTAAAAAAAAAATGTAAAGAAACTTTTTAAAAAAATTGATGAAAATAATGTATTTACTAAATATTTCCTGTATTTTCAAACAAAATACACATTTATTTCTTAATCCATGATAAGATAGTTAATTATACTGATAATGTAAATGTAGTTTAATAATTAGACATAGAAAAAAAAGCAATAAATTTGTTTATAATGTATTTATTTAATTTCTTTTATTATGATGTGATAACTAAAAAAAAAAAAAAAATGCAAGTTAGCTATAAAGTAATATTATAAAAAAAAATTGTAAAAAGTTGTTTTAAATTTTTTATTTTGAAGGTGCATTTTTTTAGTATGGTTGCTGCACATTTAAACTCATGTATAATATGAAAAATATTATGCAACAAAATGCAGCAACATTGAAATAAAAATCACATCATTGGAAAGAAAAAGAAAAAAAATGCACCTTTCTTTTGATAAAAATAGAGTAAAATCAAAGTTGATTTTTAAAAATGTGTGTAAAAAAAATATTAGTGAGAAAACCAAATTTGAATTTCATATTAATTAGGAAAACTTTCAAAGCCATTTCTAAATGTAAATAAAAGCCTTTATTATATAATACTATTATTAATCTGAAGGCTTAAATTTTTTGTGGCTTTGTTTAATAATTATTTGATTGTGATGATTTTATTTGTTAATTATTAATTATATATTAATTACTAAAAAAAATAGTTGTACAGTAATTAAAAATAAAAACATATTTAAACCTCAAATAACTAATTTTGAAGTTTAATTTATGGTTTTTATCTGTATTGATAATTTTAAAAAAGTGGTCTGATGGCAGCTATTAGTATTTAATATAATTATTATTATGTAATTGCTATTATTGTTTTATGCTAAATTAAACAATAAAATAATAAATAAAAAATACATTATTTGTTTTTATTTTATTTTTTACCATTAATATATTTTTATTACTTAATTTTTTTTAAATGTTATTATAAATTTTAATTAAAATATACAATTTTAATACTTGAATACAGATTGTATACTAATTGCATTCATTATATAGTGCTTTTTCATGTGGGTTGAATAAGAAACATTATTGTACATTTTCGATTATGTTGTGCCAGAATAAAATGAATTAATGAAATCAGAATGACTTGGTTAAAGGTTGAAATAATGTTATTAGGAATTGTAATTGTATAAATATTGGAAGGAAATATAGAAAAAAATTAACATTTTTTGTACATACATACATACATACATGGAATGTTTCAGAGATACGTTTTTTTTTTTTTTTTTTTTTTTTTTAATTATACAATAACCGTTCAATGCGCTAATAAAAGTATAGTATAAAAATTCTAAAATTCAGTTTTTTTTTTTTTTTTCTTTATTTCTTTATTTTACTTTTAGATTGTATCTTATCGGTTTATCGCGCGAGGGAAGCTATGAGTCCCCTAATTTAACATTACGATTATGAGATTTTTTTTTTTTTTTTTTTTTTTTTTTTTTTTTTTTTTTTTTAGAAAACTACTCTACTGATTTCAGAGAAATTTGAATGAGAAATGCTATAGATATACTTTTACTTGCTTTAAGCCGCATAGACATTTTTTAATAAATTTTTAAACCGATTACCTCCATTAATAGTTCATTTAAATTTTGTAAAAGGTTCAAATTTTTACGAGTTAATTTAAATTATAATAAACTGTAGTTCTATCTTTATGGCATTTTTATCTCATTAATAGTCTTGAAAATTAAGTCGATTGTTACATATCTCAAACGTATAAAAGTCATATATGTAGATATTCCAAACCATTATTAATTTTTTTTTTCTTTTGCTCTAAACACAATTACATTAAAGGAATAGACCAGAGAAAAACATAAGCATTTATATCACAAAACACTTGATGGGATTTACATAAATAACATTAGTTTGTTGCAAAAACCAACAGTAGCCCCGTAGCAGGGATCAGAAAATTCAATCTATGCAACCAGCACAACATTTTCATACTAATTTTTGCATGTTTCTGCCGCCATGAACATGAATTTTCATGCAAATTGCATACTTTTTCACGCTCTCTCGTGGGGCTACATTAATATTTAGGTAAAAATTGTCATCAGTTTTGAAGATCCCATTTCGTGTTTATTTATTAAAAAGCACACGTTGTTTTATGTGGTCTATGGCTTTAATTATATAGTTTGTTTATTGAATAATTGTCTTATTTGAAATTATAAGCTAAGGCCAAACAATATCTTCAATCCATCCTAGATAATCTAAGACATTAACATAAACAGTTGGTGATTTCCCTGTACAACCCTTGCCTATAGAAGTTACTCCTAAAATTTGATACTTTGGAATTGAGGTTAAAGAAGATTGTATTTTTTCTTGCAGTGGACCACCGGAATCGCCCTGGAAATTAATCATACATTGTATTATTAGAAATTATAGGGGAAAAAATAAGCCTATAGGGTGTATGCGCATGACGTCATATGTAGTGCTCTTGGAGGCCATATAGGCGTAGTGAATAACATTGCTCAGCATAGGAAAAACTTCATTTAAGCCAACTTTCTTTGTGAAATCGGTTAATTTTATGTTAAATTGTTATTTTTCTCACAAACTTGAGATACTAAATTAACATATTTACAGCATCAATGCTCTCAAAAATATTGTATATTGGTTTTAAACTCCCAAAATGATTTATTTTCCTAGGCCACCCATGTTATTGAGTTATCCAACATGGCGTCGACTTTAACATGAATGCATAGACCCTATACTTTAAGTAATTTTCTTAAGAAAATAGCCAAAAACGAAGTTTTGCCTATGCTGAAAAACATTGTTCATTATATTATTAGAATTTAATTTAGTAAAACAATAATCTACTTTCTATATAGCCTACTATAATCAATTTTCTATAAAATAGAAAAAAAAATACGAAGGTTTTCCTATGCTGTAAGAACAATGTTGTTCATTTATCTATCGCATCCGAAGTGCATTTAATATAATGTCATATTATGCTATACTCCTTCTCTTGCCCCAAATAAAAGAGTGTTCTTTTCTTTTGCATGGTATATATTATGATGGATTATGTAACTCAACTCAATAAAATGAGTGGATTTAGTCAGTAAATTTCTCTCCGTGTAATATTTATAATTGAATTGTAAACTATAAGATATTTTAAAGCAACAATAAAAAGGAAACACTTTGTCAAAAGAAAACAACACACTTTTATTTGGAGAAAGAACAGGAGTAAACCTAATCCTATGGATACTAATTTAGGCAGGTAATATAATAAATTTAGCTTACTATACTATACTAGATACCTATAGCCATTTAATTGATATCATACCAATATAATTATAGTGCTGCTATTATTTATAATGCGTATATATACCCTATAGGGTACATACTGACGTTATATTAAATTATTCTTCTTGTGTGTGTAAAGTTGTAACTCACATGACAAGTATCTGCATTGTTTATTTTATCTTGAGCACAAAGTTGACCTCTCATTAGCAATCCTCTTGGTAATTTTATTTCTTTCTTATTAGAGTAAGTTCTATTACATTCTAGTGGAGTTATGTATTGTACTGTAGCTTTCATAAGTTGGGTGGTAGCTTTGTTCATTGCTACAGAAACAAAAAAATTATTATGTATTTACTTTTTTTATATATTATATACAATTTACATAAAAAAATAATTAAATACGCGTAATAAAAAATGCTATGACTTGAAACACGTAAAAGTATGTCTTTTTCTGATTTAAATTTCTCTAATATCGGTAGAATAGTTATCTAAAAAAAAAAAAAAAAAAAAAAAAAAAAAAAAAGTGTTTTTTCCCTTAAGCGTAAAGTTAAATTAGGGGATCCTTGGCTTTCCCCGCGTGCTAAACCGCGTGCTAAACCGCGTGCTAAACCGCGTGCTAAACCGATAAGCTCCATTTCAACAACATTTTTCACATAATTTATGCTATTCTGCATCATAGCAATTAGTTATTATATAAATAAATAAGATTTTATATTAAAGATAATTGTTCATGCTCTTTTTATGTATAATTTTCCATTAAATATAATATGCAAATTACCATAAGACAGATCACCCCAACCACTAACAATAAGTTGCTTATTTTCCAGTTTCTGGTTACCATCAGGTTTTGGTAAACACGCTGGTTGAATACCAAAATTAAATTTTACCGATGTAGTTAGTTCTAATAAAGCTATATCATGGTAAGCAAATGGTATTTTATATTTGGGATAAGGTATGATTCTCGCGATACCATAATCTTGTGGTTGTGCACCATCATCGTAGGTAGACCAATCTAGATCTCCAAGACGTACAACCATTGGCATTCTATAATTAAAAATAATTAATTTTCATTTACAGATCATTATGAAATGTACACAAAAGGGTGGTTTCATTCATGTTAAAGTCAACGTCATAACATAAGTGAGTACTAAATAACATTGGCTGGTATAGGAAAATGGCACATTTTGTCAGTTTAAAAATACTTCGCAATTTTTTTTTGAGAGTATTGATGCTGTTTACAGGTTGAATTAGTTTTTCAAGTATGCAATAAAAATAAAATAATAAAAAAAGATATAATTTTCCATAGAAAACAGCCAAAAATTACGTTTGTCCTATACTGTGCAATGTTATTCATTACTCAAGAAGAACATCGAAAAACACTTGTCAGAATGACGTCATGCGCACACACCCTATAGACCTTTAGATGAGTAAATTATTATGATATATTTTCATAGACAATTTCATATCATAATCCAATAATGTAAATACATGTAAGAGAGATAAATTAAATTTATAACACAATCAGTAGAGTTATTTATTTTGCTATGAGCTTATAATTCATGAACTATACTTCATTTTCATTTATTTAACAAACAGTCTAATATGATATATGATTAAGATAAGATTTCTATTGACCTAGACAGTTTATAGTATCCTGAATAGTAAGTATTTTGTTACTATCAATAATTAAAACTAATTTAATTTATATTTAATAATACATTTAAAATATAAAAAATAAACAATTACTATATCACATTATTTTTCTTATTTTTATTTTAAACAAAACTGATAATTTTTTTTTATTAAAATTATTCGTTTTAAATTAAAGTAATTAAAAAACACTTACTTATATCCAAAGTATACAACACAATGCGCTGCGGTCAAAATATATTTTTCACTGATAAGTGTTCCACCACATCTCCAGTTAACTTTCTGACCGGAACATGTCTCACCTTCGGAATTTGACGTGCCGTCTGGGGGATAGCCAAGCAGTGCCTGAAAATATCAAGTTGATTGATTGGTTGATTGATTGATTGATTGATTGATTGATTGATTGATTGATACTGTAATAATAAAAATAAAGAATCGATAGAATGAAGCATAATTATGATATATGACTTATAAAGGTTTTCCTTATATATGATCATTTGCATGAATGTCTTGGAAAATTCAACCACCATGACTTTTACAAAGGTGTATTTTTAAACTTATTATAGTTCTCTCATTTCAATGTTGTATAATATTGCTTAGACTTGGACTGCATTCATATTTTCACTTGAAATCTATAACTTTTATAAAAAAAATTTTTAAAGGCATAGAACACTTTGAACAAAAAACATGTCTAGTATCTAGTATCCTAACATACCTGAATATCAACGTTGATTTGACCGGAGTCATTGATTTTTAATTTATTTTACATTCACAAAATGTCCGCTGCATGTTAATGACGTCACAGCTTGTCTGTTTCCGCGCGCGTGGACTAGTAAGCTGTGACGTCATAAACATGCATCTGACATTTTGTAAATGGAAAATAAATTAGAAATCAATGACTCCGGTCAAATTAACGTTGATATTTAGGTATGTTAGGATATTAGGCAAGTTTTTTGATCAAGGTGTTCTACGCCTTTAATGGCTATCTTTAAAATTTAAATGACTTTATTCTAAATTCTATAGAAGCAGAAATACGCACCATATGTGGAAATTCATCCAGCATTGCCATCTCTCCACCGTGAACACGTATCACAAGTGGAAGTAGTCCACGAGATTGTCTAGGAGGCAATGATTCATTCATGTAACGAGAGCATGCTGTTTTAAATGGGAAATAATGATTATCATTCATTCATATAAATATCAAATAATATTACCTCTGGCAGCTCGTTCTCCTACATCATGATTCTTTCCTTTTTGTTCTTCCGTTTGTTTTGAAGAAAATGCATTATTCCTAATAAAAATGGTTTCTTTAGTATAATTTATTTTATGATTGATTTACATTTTGTGTTATTAATAAATTTTATTTTTGTAATTCATATATTACTATCATTTAATTATTATTATTGCGGGAAAAATATATCAATATTACCTGCTAATATATTAAATATAGTTATATAGTATAGCAGATTACGATCCAACTGTAAGTTACGGATTTTAAAATAACCTCTTACAAAATAAATAAATTAATAATTAAAATAAATAATGATAATAATAATTAATTAATTAATAAATTTATTAATAATTGGGGGGTCAAACTTTTTTAAAATGTGCAGTTACTTAAGGACCTTAATGGTGACAGGTAAATTGTAAAAACACCAAATATATATTTTATGAACTCTTTAACTAAAGAATAATTCGTAAAAAGTAATGATTATTATTGTTATGCATTGTTATGCTATTTTTTATTTGCCGATACTATTCCATTATACAATATAATTTTTAATAGGCTCATATATTAAGATTATATTATGCACTGTTAAAACTTACAAATACCAAATACAACAAACGTGTAAATAAATAAATAAATTAACAAACAAATAAATACATAAATACATAAATAAATAAATAAATAAATAAATAAATAAATAAATAAATAAATAAATAAATAAATAAATAAAAAATAAATAAATAAATAAATAAATAAATAAATAAATAAATAAATAAATAGATAATAAAAATCAGTTAGGAATAATAAATTCAGATAATGAAAATAAACTGTTTTATTTTCATGTGTGATAAGGATAAGCCGATAATTTCTGACCGATAAGGATTTGCCTTATTGGTTCTGGATAATTTTATTGTGTTAAAGAAACTTTTTATTATTTTTTTAAAAGCAATAATTACCTGTTAACTTGCTGATAAGATGAATAAGTCCGATCGTTATTAAAATTGACTCTCAAGGCAGGATTGTACGCTGTATTATTTTGACTAGCATACTCTGAATAAAGATATTCTTGTGAACTCAAGTTATTATCATAATTGTAGTCATTTTCATATTCTGTAGAGGATTTTTCGATTGAATATTTTCTTTTAAGTCTCAAAGCAAATCTTTTTGCTATGTTAAATTTTTTACTTGAATTAAAAGGGGTTGAATTTTGATTTAATTTTGCTTCAAATTTTGAAGCAACTACTTCAAAATTTTCTTCGGGTTCATCTGTAATAGGAATTTAAGATTAGTCTAATATAGGGTGGTTTCATTCATGTTAAAGTCGACGTTGTAAGTGAGTACTAAAAATAACATTGGCCGGTATAGGAGAATGGTACATTTTGCCAGTTTAAAAATACTTCGCAATTTTTTTGAGAGCATTGATGGTGTTAACAGGTTGAATTAGTATCTCAAGTATGCAAGAAAAATAATAATGACCAAAAAATAGCTAATTTCCAAAGAAAATATGCAAAAACTACGTTTGTCCAATACTGAGCAATGTTATTTATTGCTCAAGAAGAGCATCGAAAAGCACTCAGAATGACGTCAAGCGTACACATAATATATATACACGTAATAATATATATGTACACGTAATCATTTTATATATAGATTTCATTATGGTATGATTATAAGATTAAATCTTTAAATCTATCAACTTAAATTCTTTCATCAAGACTAATTCGTGGAATTAAAGATTATCCGCCTTATGTTTTCAGACGTAAAAGAGGCAAATAATACTAACATTGTTGGAACATTGTTGGAATGAGTTTTATTGTTTTATGAACATTCCATGAACTAAAATGGAACATGTTAAACGTATACAATTTTTTATACAATCGGGCAGTAATATATTTAATTAAAGGCGTAGAACACGTTGAACAAAAAACTTGTCTAATATTTTAACGTATCTGAATATCAACTTTGATTTGGCATCTATTTCTATAATTTATTTTCCATTCACAAAAGAGAGAGAGAGAGAGAGAGAGAGAGAGATGCGGAGAATGACTTCACAGCTTGCTTGTTTTAAATGCGCGTGGAACAGGCAAACTGTTAACGTTATAGAGTCCGCATTCGCCATTTCTTGAATGGAAAATAAATTAGAAATCAGCTGAATCAACATTTATTTTCAGGTATGTTAGAATTTAAATTTTTGTTTTTCAAATTTTTCTATGCCTTTAAATGAAACTTTTAGTTAAAAGAATATAGACCAGAAAATAACATAAGCATTTAAATCACAAAACACTTCGTGGGACTTACACATAAATAAGTTTAGTTTGTCTCAAAACCCAACTGTAGCTCCATAGCAGTGATCAGAAGTTTCGATTTATGTAACTGGCACATTTTCATACTAATTTTTGCATGTTTCTGACGTCATAAACATGAATAGTCACGGAAATTGTATACTTTACAGTATTTTCAAGCTCTCTCGTGGGGCTACATTAACATTTAAGTAAAAATTGTCATCAGTTTTGAAGATCCCATTTCGTGTTTATTCATTAAAAAGCACTTGTTGTTTTATGTGGTCTATGACTTTAACGTATCCGCTAATCTTTATAATCAGTTATATAAAAAATACATGGTATTTTTATAGAACGCAATTACAGACATCTTCTAAATAAAGAAAATCTGCATAATAGGAAAGAGAAAGACAAAAATAGCACAGTAGTGCATGTGTCATGTAGAAAACTTGCAAGTTGTGTAAATGCATTGTTCTGCAATAGAAAAAAGATGTTGTCTATTCCGGGAAGGTTATATAAAATATTTCCTATTTCTTAAGCAATACTTACAGTAAAACATAAAAAAAAAAAAAAAAAAAGAAAGGAAAGGAAAGGAAAGGAAAGGAAAGGAAAGGAAAGGAAAGGAAAGGAAAGGAAAGGAAAGGAAAGGAAAGGAAAGGAAAGGAAAGGAAAGGAAAGGAAAGGAAAGGAAAGGAAAGGAAAGGAAAGGAAAGGAAAGGAAAGGAAAGGAAAGGAAAGGAAAGGAAAGGAAAGGAAAGGAAAGGAAAGGGAAGGAAAGGAAAGAAAGGAAAGGAAAGGAAAGGAAAGGAAAGGAAAGGAAAGGAAAGGAAAGGAAAGGAAAGGAAAGGAAAGGAAAGGAAAGGAAAGGAAAGGAAAGGAAAGGAAAGGAAAGGAAAGGAAAGGAAAGGAAAGGAAAGAAGGAAAGGAAAGGAAAAGGAAAGGAAAGGAAAGGAAAGGAAAGGAAAGGAAAGGAAAGGAAAGGAAAGGAAAGGAAAGGAAAGGAAGGAAAGGAAAGAAAGGAAAGGAAAGGAAAGGAAAGGAAAGGAAAGGAAAGGAAAGGAAAGGAAAGGAAAGGAAAGGAAAGGAAAGGAAAGGAAAGGAAAGGAAAGGAAAGGAAAGGAAAGGAAAGGAAAGGAAAGGAAAGGAAAGGAAAGGAAAGGAAAGGAAAGGAAAGGAAAGGAAAGGAAAGGAAAATGAAAAGATTTTTTTTTTCAATTGAGATTTAATGTTTTACTAAAGTTTTATTACTAACATTTTTAACTGAGTTTTGATACAAATTTGGCTGCAATGTCTTGCTCTTTAATGAGAGTTAAATTTTCATAACTAGAACATTTTTCAACAAAATCAGGACAACATATAGTTTCAACTTCATTGTTTTCATCACAAATTATAGGTTCGATGTTTAAAAATATACTTCGTAAAGCATTTGAACATTCTGTGATTGTCACACATTTTGAGACATCACCGTTCTTGAGTTGGCATTTTGATATCTCTGTAAACTAAACAAAAAATACAAACTTAAAAATAAGCTTATGTAAATAAAGTGAAAATGCTTGATATACATAAATTTATACAATAATATTTAAATATTAAATTTAAAAGGTAAATGCAAACTTCTCTCTCTCTCTCTATCTCTCTCTCTCTCCATTGCATTTCATCATTATATATATATATATATATATATATATATAAAAATATATCTATATATCTGTATATATATATATATATATATATATATATATATATATATATATATATATATATATATATATATATATATATATATATATATATATATATATATATATATATATATATATATATATATATATATATATATATATATATATATATATATATATATATATATATATTTATAATTACTTTGCATTACGCTGAAATATGCATTTTTATTGCACATCATGAAAAAAAGAAAAGAAAATCCTTAATATTGTTTACACGTTACTAGTTTATTTTTTCTTTCAGTTCAAGCCGCATTGAAACATTTTTAAAATCTTATATAAGTATATATATAATATAACCCATACATATCCATGAAAAGACCCTAACTAGTATAATTAATATCAATTTACGTGCGTTATATAATTTTTTCTAAAGCATGATCAGTCTGTCGTTTTAGTTATACTTATATTCTTACTGTGTTTATACTTGTGCGAAAATTTTACATTTTTTAATAATAATAAATGTATTTTTTACATATTATTATTATTACGCACCACATCCTGCCGTTTTTATTTTTTTATTGTAATACACTTATCCTGTTTTGTGGTGACCTTTTCTTTATATTGAATTTCCGTTAGGGAATATTGCAATAAACTAAATGTTAAAGGAATAAACCAGAGAAAAATATAAGCATTTATATCACAAAACACTTGATGTGACACATAAATAACGTTAGTTTGTCTCAAAACCCAACTGTAGCTGAGTAGCAGTGATCAGAAATTTTGATTTATGCAACCCACTAATTTTTGCATATTTCTGACGTCATAAACATGAATAGTCACGCAAAGTGCATATTTTACAGTATTTTCACGCTCTCTCGTGAGGCTACATTAATATTCTGGTAAAAATTATAAATAGTTTTGAAGATCCCATTTCAAGTTTATTCATTAAAAAGCACATGTTGTTTTATGTGGTCTATGGCTTTAATTGTTATCAATGAACATCAATACAACTTTTTTTTTACTACTATTATTTCAAATGAAAATTCATTAGTTTATTAGAATCGTATACTTTATACATTGAGAAAGCTACTTTATTCGGTATAATAAATATGGTATTTACTTATAGGGTTCGTCTTACGTATTATATAATATTATTGTATGTACTATTTACAATGTAAAAGACAGTGGATGCTCACTTCCCATAGATTGACGTTACACGTTTAAAAAGTTAGTTCGGTTGCACCACCACTTCATTGGCAGCACCGTCGAATAGTATGGTGACGTCAGCCATGACGTCACAACAGCTCGATGTGACGTCAGCTGGGGGTTCAAGCCACACATTCGACGGTGCTGCTCTTTGAGTGGTGGTGCTACGAACTAACTTTTTTTGGTTCACAAACGTGTAACGTCCTCTATGGGAAGTGAGCATCCACTGGTAAAAGAACGATAATTAGTGCAATTAAAATTTATTATAAGTACGCACTTAATATATAGTACAACCAAGGATTCCTTGGTATATAACATAACAAATGATAACATGAACAAGGTAAAACACTTCTAGGAACTTCATTTTATAGCTTGTAATTGTGTATCACACATTTACCAAAATATACACGGAAATATAAAATAAAAAATAATGATAAAAAATTATAATATAGCCTGTTCACATGGAGTAATGTATTGTGCAATAAATTTGATTGTATGATAATCCAATGAGGTTTAAAATAGAGATTGCAGATGGAATCAAATGTACTTTTTTTAAATTATTGATCTTTATACTCACAAAGTACTTTATAATGCTTTTGATGCTTTTTTATTTATTTATTTTTTTTTTTTTTTTTTTTTGTATATTGACTTAAGGGAGTAGGTGACCGACGTCGGCCATTAGACTCAAACTTTTCTTGTCAAAAACATCTGAAATTTTGCACAATGATACTTCAGCTTGAGACAATATCAAATATATAAAAATTTTGGAGGGTCACCGTGCAAATTAATTTTATATGAATTTTTGAAATTTTAAGCCCATAAGGCCCAATGTTAATTTCAATAATTTTTTTTCTTTTTTTTTTCGGGACGGTCAAACATCATGAAATTTCTATCACAGCTAGGTGTAACCCTTAGCTACACAATGACACCAAATTTAGACCCCAAACACTTCTAGTTTTTCTTAGATATAAGGTCGGTACCCTACTCCCTTAATTCTATATACTCTATAAAACATGGAACGCAATAAAATCTTTTATCTTAATAAAATATTCATGGAATATTTTACTTTTTGTAGATATAATAAAGACGAATCTTAAAAAATTGATTTATTTAAAAAAAAAATAATAATAATAAAAATAAAATAAAAAAAAAAAATTAAAAAAAAAAAAAAAAAAAAACAGAAGCGAATGTGTTATTACATTATGATGCGTTACATTTTTTATTCGGGTTTCTGATTACCTATTTATTAAATAATATGTACTCGCAATTATTTTACATTGAATTAATTTTTTTAAATTAATAATAATACTAAAAATACATAATCGCAGATTTCTTGGAACTCTTTCAGTTCATAAAATCAAATACAGAAACCCATACTATAAAATTGTAGCAAATGCGGATGTCACTCATTTACGTCAAATAATTTGTGTTTTTTTCCTTATTGCTTCATTTTTTATCTTGTTTAGATTGATAACAAAATTATTTTGTTCAAATTTTAATAAGGTGATGTAAACTTAAAATATAAGCATTTTACTAAAAAAAAATAAAAAAAAAAAAATAATAATAATAATAAAAAATAAATAAATAAAAAATATTTCTATGTTTTTGTTAAGAAAAAACATTTTTATTCCATTAAATTAAATGAAATTTGTATTTGTAATAAATGTAAATATCAAGTTGAACCAACCGATAAGGTCTAGGCCTTGATTGGGTTTTTGTATAATATGTGATCGTTTGAGTCATATATAATAATAATAATAATAATAATAATAATAATAATAATAAAAAATGCCATAACTTTATTTACTAAACTCGTACGATCCAACCCTACCCCACCCTTATTTAAAACTTACCATTTTGATATGCAGTCTTACTTGGGTCAAATATCCAAAGAAGTAGAATTAAAGTTGTAAACATTCTATGCTTATGGTTTACCATATAATTGTGTATTTTATTCATTATATATTGACCTGTATAATTGTTCTTATCACATGCAGGACAGGAAGAAAAAACTAACACAATATTATGTTGCAAGATTTCAATATCCTCTGGCAAAGATAATGCAATACTTTGTTTACCTCAGAAATGCATCTCTCTCTTCATTTATTTATTTTCTTAAAGGCATAGACAACATGAAAACATTAGCATTTATATCACTAAATTACATGATGGGACTTACATAAATAACATTAATTGGTCTCAAAACCCAACTGTAGCGACGTAGCAGTGATCAATTTTTTTAAATTAATGCAACCCGCACAACATTTTCATATTAATTTTTGCCTGCTTCTGACGTCATAAACTCACACAATTCACGCAAATTGCATACTTTACAGTTTTTTCACGCTTCTCTTGTGGGGGGTCACAGTTACATTCTGGTAAAAACTATCATCAGTTTTGTAGATACCAATTTGTGTTTAATGATTAAAAAGAACGTATTGTTTTATGCTCTCTATGCCTTTGTGAATAAATCAAGATACTGCATACAAGATAAGGACACGCTTGGCCAATTTGGGCCACCGCGAAATTCAAAATGAGCCTCTAAGCCAATCAGCGCTCGAGTTGAAGGTCACGTGGTCAAAATTGACCAATCACAACGGCACTAAAATTAATATGGAACCAATTGGTGTCCCTTTCTTGTATGTAGTATCTAAAGTAAATTAGTGAATTATCATTTAATATCAATAAAAATAAGTTCTACAAATAATGCTATACTTCTATAATTGTACACTTTTATTAAATTGATTTAGTAGGAAAACTCTAGTAAAGACCGGTTGCACTCAGCACATTTTGTTGGTCAAGAATACATAGGCCAGCATACAAAAAACGACATTTTTATTGTTTTAATAGCAAAAGAAGCTTCAAACCTCAATCATAGCCTAATTTCTAGCTCCTAATAAGATCGAAGAATATGAGAAAAATTCGTTTAGTTGCAATAAACCCTTTTTTTTTTGATAAATTAGTAGAAATGATGTTTCCCCTATGCTGGACAATGCATTAGGTACCACAAAAATGGCGACAAAACGCAAGGATCTGCAAGGGGTCTATAGGAACCTAATTATTATGAACATTCAATTCTAATAATTTGTATATAAAAATCAACTCCCAAAAATGTACTGGTTGAAACAGAATTTAGAATTCTATATGATAATTTATAATTACATAGATCCGCATGGGAAAATAGATGCACATATTCTGCTTTGGAGTTTGGAAGCTTTTTAATTTTTTAATTTTAATTTAGATTTCTATAATAATTAGATCCGCAAGGAGAAAAAGAAAATGCATACATTCTGCTTTTGAATGAGCTTTATTTTTTTATTAAATTATTATGTTTTTTATCACTCTGTTAATTATTTCTATTAGTTATATAGCTTAATTTTGCCAGTAAATCCTCGGCCAAATTACATTTTAACAAATTAATCATTTTAATTGTAACTGTGGTGAACTGTGGCATTAGCGAATTATATAAACTTTTTAATTGACACATTTTTTTATTAAAAATTATTTAACATAAAACAAAACAATAGTATTTATAATTATGACAGATTTTATTTATATTTTCTTACAAAAGGGAGTATAAAATAATATATTTTTAACTTAAACTTTATAAAATTAAATTTACTTTTCAAGTATTTTATTCGTAGTTAAAATAATTATTTTTAACATAAACATAACAACAAAATTATAATTATGACAGTTTTTATTTATATTTTCTTAAAAAAATGAGCATAAAATAATATATTTTTAACTTAATTAACTTAATAAATTTAAATTTACTCTTCAAGTATTTTACGTATAGTTCTAGTTAGTTATATTTTATTGTTTTTTTATTATGGGATATATTTGAAATAGACAGCTTGTAGTTAACAAGTTCAGTTTAGATAAATGAACTTATAAAAAGACATTATAATCTTAATGCAGAAATTATACAGGGTGTATGTATATGCGCATGACGTTAATATACTGGAATGCGCTTCGATGCCATACTGGATCAATGAACAACATTGCTCGCCATAGGACAAACTTCGTTTTTAGCTGTTAATTTGGGAATGGTGTTAATTTTTTGTTATTAATATTTTTATCATGTACATGCTTATGACAACATGAACACTTTCAAAAAATTTTCTAAGTATTTTTAAATTAGCAAAATGATGTCATTGTTATTTAGTGCTCACGTATGGCGTCGACTTAAACGCGAATGCATACATCCTATAGATTTATACAGGGATTTAAAAGACATAGTACTATGCATATGGCGCAATACGTTATTATCAAGATTTTTTCCGTAAAGTGCCTTCAGAAAATGTGGGGAAATAAAAAAAAAAAAAAAAGAAAAGTCTTATTTGCCGTATGTAGAGGTACAGTAACAGTATATTCGTATATGGATACTTTCCTTAAAACTTTTTATTGTTATATAAAAACAAAAAAGATGTTGTATTTGAATGCCTATAAAATTTGCAAGCGCAGTCTAAATTTTTATTTAAAAATCCAATCGTAACAATGGGAATAAAAAAAAAATGCAATTTAATTGCATAAAATTCTAAAAGAAGACATCGTCCTGAATTGATTTATATGTGAATGTCTAATTTTGTAGTTCATTAAGTATTTTTAATTAGCTTTTGAAAAATGCGAAGTTAAGCCTAGGACAGCACTCCCTTCAGCGATTTTCTTAGCGCAGCGATAAGAGTTTGGACTGTGTTAACTTTATGGACGCTATCGCAGGGATAAGATAAGAATTGCGCTAAGAAACTACCGCTGCCATGAGCTTTACGCCTCGGACGTCAACTTTGTCCCAAGTGCACATGACATCCGTGACGTAATGATTTTCAAAAATTAAATAAAAATACTTAAACTCGATGATTAGAAATTTGCATATCAATCGATTCAGAGCAATGTCCTCTTTTAAAATAAGAAATAAAATTACCTCTAAAAAAATTTGTTAGTCTTCCTCATTGTGCTACTTGATTTATATAATTTCTACATTATAATTATATGGCCCAGATTAAAAATAAACATTTAAAATTACGATTGTCCAGTAAGATATTTGAGCATTGTAAGATTATGATTATGTGGTGTAAATAGATCGTGAGGTTCGTGTGTTGTACTGTGATCTTCTTCATGGTCGTGACCGTGATCATGGGCGTGAGGTGCTGCAAAAAAATAAATATTATATATATATATATATATATATATATATATATATATATATATATATATATATATATATATATATATATATATATATATATATATATATATAATGCGTTTTTTTAATGTCAGATTAAAACTTCATTTACTATATATATATTGTAAATAGAAAAACTTACTATGCCTCATTTTATATTCAATTTTTTTAAAATTAATTACATTTTATTTATAAAATAAATTTAGTTTTTAGAAAAAAAAATTTAATTTTTTTATGTTAATATATATATTTGTATATTATTTTAAAATTATTTAATTTAAATAATTTAATTTATAATTATTATAAATTAAATAATTTAATTGTCATATTGTAATTAAAACCTTATAATCAAAGTCATGGGACCTTTGATGCAGCTTAAATGAGAGCAGTGAGAGAGTAAAATTGTTTTGAAGAAGGATTGCAAAATTGTTTATTACAATTATTTAAAATATAATGTTTGCATTTAATGCACAAAATAAAATTATAGAACTAATGAAAACTTAAATTTGTATCATGAACGGACCATAATCATGATTGCAGCAGCACTCTTATTCTAATCAAAATAATTTCTGCAATAGTTATAGTGCAAAGTGTAACAGAAATGTACTGCTCAGCTTAATTATTTATGCTTTTAATTGAACATTTTAATCTGATATATCATATACATACAGTATATTATATGCAACATACAGCATTAAGGGGGTAGGTGACCGACTGATATCTCGCAAACTAGGACGGTTGCGAATAAAAATAAATAACACAAAGTAATAAGGAAGAAATATTACTTAAAAATTTAGTTATGTCAAACATGTGAAAACACGATCAAATATTTAAGTTATTACACTTTAAAGATAACATGTAATTGTGGAAATTTAAATTTGAGCGGGAAATTTTAGTGAAATTAGAAACTTTTTTACAATTAAAAATATCCTTAAATTTTTTTTTGGTATAAAAAAATATATTTTAAATTTACTTGATTTTATTTGAAAATTATAGTGTTTGTTTTATTGCAATTAAATCATGTACTAAAAATTATTGGGAAAATATAGTTTTTCTTTTAGCGATTTCCGGTCCAAGTCGGTCCCCCACCGCCTTAAGTAATTTATGATATCCGTATGAAATTCGTCTACTTTGACAAAATTTACAGTTTTAAAGGTATAGATTTAGTTTGGATAGTTATTCTTTTCACAGGACTCAACACGTATTATGTAAATATTCATTTCTTATTTAAAGGAATAGACCAGAGAAAAACATAAGCATTTATATATCACAAAATACTTGATGGGATTTACATAAATAACATTTAGTTTATCTCAAAACCCAGCAGTGATCAGAAAATTCGATTTGTCCAACCCGCACAACATTTTCATACTAATTTTTGCTTGTTTCTGACGTCATAAACATGAATAGTCACGCAAATTGCAGTGACAGTATTTTCACGCACTCTCGTGGGACTACATTAACATTCTGGTAAAAATTGCCATTAGTTTTGAAAATCCCATTTCGTGTTTATTCATTAAAAGCACATGTTGTTTTATGTGGTCTATGGCTTTAAGTATATACAAATTCATTTCATAATTTTCTGAGCAACACTATTTTATCTTTATTTATTCATTAATTTATTTATTTCCATGTTTATTTCCATGTAATATCATGTACTTACCCACATTAAGCAATCCAAACATAGCTACTAAACCAACAAGAACCGCAATCAATTGAAATATTCCTGCTTCAGGTAAAGATATTCTCTCACGATGTAAAACTTCAAAGAATACAACGTAAACTAATGTTCCAGCAGCCATGCCTTCTAGTACAACAGTAACTGGAGTACTCAATTCTGCACCACTAGTGAGTGCCATGCCAATACCTATGCCAATTGTAGTAGTGGCAGCAAATGTTGCAACGTATATCACTAGAAGTACTGTCTTTGTACCTGTGAAATGAAATAAGAAATATTAATTGATTGCTATAGAACGGTTGCACTCATATTTAAGAGCAGCCTTTTTGTTGGTCAGGAATACATAGGCCAACAAAAGAAAAACGTTATTATTATTTTTTAATATAGCAAAAGAAGCTTCAAACCTTAATCAAAACCTTATTTCTAGCTCCTAATAAGCTCGAAGAATAAGAGAAAAAAACGTTCCGTTAAAATAAACTCTTTTGATGTGAAAAATTAGGAGAAATGATGTTTCCTCTTTACTGGACAATGCATTAGGCACCACAAACATGGCGACAAAGCGCAAGGATGTACAAGGGGTCTATTACTTTTTGTTTGTTTGGCAAGAAAATTATGTTTAAATATGTCACAGGGCTTGTGAGGAAGCCCCACATGGCCTCTAAATAAAAATAACGTCGTGCTTTATAAAATTCATTCATTCATTCATTCATTCATTCATTCATTCATTCATTCATTCATTCATTCATTCATTCATTCATTCATTCATTCATTCATTCATTCATTCATTCATTCATTCATTCATTCATTCATTCATTCATTCATTCATTCATTCATTCATTCATTCATTCATTCATTCATTCATTCATTCATTCATTCATTCATTCATTCATTCATTCATTCATTCATTCATTCATTCATTCATTCATTCATTCATTCATTCATTCATTCATTCATTCATTCATTCATTCATTCATTCATTCATTCATTCATTCATTCATTCATTCATTCATTCATTCATTCATTCATTCATTCATTCATTCATTCATTCATTCATTCATTCATTCATTCATTCATTCATTCATTCATGCATTCATGCATTCATGCATTCATGCATTCATTCATTCATTATTTAGTGCAAAAATTTGACAGTTTAGGAGCTAGAAGCTAAAAAGCTATGAAGCGAGCGTTTTTCTTTTACACTTGCTTTTGTATACATTTAAAGACTTTTCTAAGAAAAAGACTACATCAAAAACTGCATTTCTGTTATAATTTGAAAGACAAGCCCCAAATTTTAAATGTAATATAAAAGCTACGGTGATGCTGATGATTATAAACCATACAAATTTCAGGATCCGAAATCATCAGGTAAGAAATTGGAAAAAAATTAACTTATATGACAGAAATTTCAAAACTTCTTTATTTAAAACTTTGCATGGTGACCCCCCAAAATTTTAAATATTTGCAAAGTGCCAATATATGCAACTACAAAATATCAGACTTTTTGTGTCTTATTCAAATCTTATATAATATGATATCACGCACCTCATATTCAGCCTAAAAACAAAATTGTGTTATGTTCTTAGAACTCCCACGCCTATTCATAATTTCGTTATAATCTAAAAATAATTGTAAGTTATACGAGAAAAGTATGAAAACATGTCCTTACCGGAAATTCCTTCTCTCTCTCTTTCTCTCTCTCTCTCTCTCTGTTTGAAATTATACGAACTAAGCTTTTTTTCCTACCACTTCCGCTAATTTTATATTAAAAATGTGTTTTAAGTACTATAGGGTGTATGCGGATGACGTCACATTTAATGCTCTTGGAGGCCATACTGGAGTAGTGAATAACATTGCTCAGCATAGGACAAACTTTATTTAAGTCAATTTTCTTTGGGAAATTGCTTAATTTTTTGTTATTGTTATTTTCCTCTCATACTTGAGATATATACTTATTTAAAATATTTACTAGCATCAATGCTCTCAAAAATATAGAATAGTGGTTTTAAACTATAGGAAAATAATTTATTTTGCTATGCCACCCATGTTATTGAGTTATCCAACATTGCGTTGACTTCAACATATGAATGCATAGACCCTATACATAATCTATTATTTTTCAATTTTTATTTTGTTTTAATTAATTTTATTAAACTTATTATTTTATTTAAGTACTATATATTTAATTGTTACTAAAATTATTTAAAATTAAAATAAATAAAATTTTGTTTTATAATTTATATTATTATTTTATATGCATGTTTTATAAATAAATATAAGGCTTGCTAGGAATGCCAATTGTAATTTAACAATTCATGCATTAACAATGTTGTCAATGTTGATAATCAGAAAAGTAACTTATGTGAAGTTGTATTTTGAAGGCAAGGATGTTACAAGTGTATTTAATATAAATTGTGAATTAAAAATCATTCTTTTGAAATACTGTCAGAATAAATTCATGATGGTACCATAATTAATCATTCAATATGTTGTTCGGATCTGTTAATATTTCGTGTTTCTTACAGTTTTTATTTTTTTCTTACTAAACCTGCAAATAATGTTTAAATTAAAAAGAAAATGGCATGTTTAATAATACCCCACTCCGTCATATTTGCTGTAAAAATTGCGTAAAATTACAGATCGTTATACCAGTGTACTGCAATAGAGTATAATAATATGTATCTGTGTTCGAATAAATCAATAATCAATAATAATTTTATAATAATAATTGTCAAAACAATGAAATTTTCAAATGTCTCAGAAAATTACTTTAATATTTCTCAATTGTTATTAATACGCCATGAAAGAGCTATAAGCTCCCCATCAATTATATATAAGCTATTTATGTAATCAAATTTATTATGGAGTGCATAGATATTGCTCCGTATGTGAACAGGTTACTATAGCTATCTTATCATTTTTATTTTTTTAATTTACTGAATTCATTTTTTCCACTATGTGCATTGATTCCTAATTTCAATTAAAAATAATAGAAAAAAAAAAAAAAAAAAAAGGAAATTTATTTTCAAAAATATAGTTTTAATATATTTAACGATGCAAATGAAAACATTGGAATGAAAAATTTATTTAATAAAGTATGGTATTTTAATTTTGATTAAAATATTTTAGAGGTACTAAAGATGAGCTGCGATTGGCTAATTCAAATATATAAAGAAAAGAAAAAAATGAGCTGTTTTTTTTTGCAAAATGTTAGTAAGGAAGGGATCTTGAAATTTAATCATGGGTATAGACTTATAGAGAGATCATAATCTTAACATCAAACTAAAATAGACGGCGATTAACTTTCTTCTATCCTCTTATATATTATATAACTTTTGTAACTACTTTAATCTGATGTATCGAGTATTATAGGATGTTCTTGTGGAATTTCCGATGGACAAATAATCTATTTTATAATACGTCATTTTAGACATTTATATCATTATATACACATAACATAAATGTCATTAATTTTACCTTAATTTTACCTTATCTATTAACTTAACAATAGATTACAAATTTGTTAATTCTAAATTAATTAAAAGAAATTATAGATCTTTTTTTTTTTTTTTTTTTTTACAACAACATGCAATTTAAAACATACAGTACTAAAAAATTGATATTAAGTGAAATAAGTATTGGCACCGCACCGCACCGGTGTATAAAAAAAAATGTAATTAACATTATAACAGTTTTTCATCTTTATTATTATTATTATTTAAAGGGATTTAGTGTAAACAAGTATTAAATCTTATATCAAAGTTCTGTAGAACGACGATAGAAATTTCCTTATAATATTTTAGAGGTCAGGTAACAGTATGCATTTTATATCAGAAAAATATGGTTATTATGTCACATGTTCCGTACGCTATTACAAATTTTCATTACATTAAATAATAAATTTGGATTGAAAATTATAAAAAAGAAGAAGAAAAAAAAAAAGTAAATAAATTAATGACATCTCCTTTTTTTTTTTTTTTTTTTTTTTTTGATAACTCACCTGATACTAATAACTCCGCTCCAACACAAAATGCAATAACAAATTTATGAGCAGCAACAGCACCCATCAAAAGCCAAACATCATTAGCACTCATCTCTAAACCTACAGCTAAACCTTCAAAAATAGCATGAAAAGATAATGCTAAAACAACTAACATTCCACTTAAAGTTTCAATAAATGATTCTTTTATAGTTTGTTTTTTAGGTTTAACTAAATCAGTTTTTGACGAAGCATCCATTTGAACATTTTCTATATCAATATTACTTCCTTTATTATGGCTATGTCCATGCCCATGTCCATGTCCATGCATTTCTTTACCATAAATTAAATGTACAACTTCTTCAACTAAATATATAATAAAAAATCCAGATAAAAAGAATATTTCTGTTAATGGTATTTCAGTTTCAGGTAACCCGTGATACACAAAAAGTCTGATAAATGATTTATAAAGCATTGATAAATTTTGACTGATAAAGATATTATAAAAGATGTATAAAGGTCTGATAAAAGTCTTATATGCGACACTTTTCAAACTTTTATCAGTCAAATTACCATGCATAAGCATAGGACAAATTTTTTCGTTTCTCCTATGCTTATACATGTAAAATTTTACATTGAAATTTGACTTGTAAGCTGATAAAACACTGAATAAAATCTGATAAATGTCTGATAAAAAGCTGATAAATGTCTGATAAAAAGCTGATAAATGTTTGATAAAAAGCTGATAAATGTCTGATAAAAAGCTGATAAATAATTATGCATTTTTCTCTTCCCTTCCCTCCCCCTCCCTCCCTCCTGTACCCTTCATCCCACATTCCACCCAGCACTACCCACTTCAATGTTTGTCATAACATTGTTGCCAATTTTGCCTTGTATTACAAAATATTCTTATTAATTGATATTCTTCAATTAATAAGAGAAAAAAACTTTATTTTTCAAAGGATGCATCGGATTATAGGAGCGGATGAGTCGCACACATCGGTAATCGTAACAGCTTGAGATCAAGTTGGTTTCCTAGCTGAAACACATGAAATACAATTAATTACAATAAATATTGAAATAATTATTAATGTGAACATATGTCACTTACCTATATATTAACATGATGACCACATGAAGCTCCTCTTACAAGTAGGTGAAGCTTCTTGCTGCTTAGTTTTAATTGAAATATGTAAGCGCTAACAAAGTGCGTGCATACTGCTCTGGCTGACTTGTGCTACTGCCTGCTACCTCTGCTCCTGCTGTACACGTACTCCAAAATTTTCTAAGTCCTCAACGGTTTCGTCTACCAAAAGAGGCGCCTCGCGTTCCCCTCCAAAATTATTTCCCGTTAGGTCATCAAACTTTTATCAGACTTTTGAAAAATTTCAAATTTTATTTTTAAGTTTATATATTCATACTTTTATCAGATGTTTGAAATTTAAAAAAAAATAATAATCAAACGTTTATCAGTCATTTATAATTATCAAACTTTTATCAATACTTTATAATATATTTATCATACTTTTTTCAGTTTTTACTCCTAGATTCAAAAAATTCTATCAAACTCTATCAGTCCTTTATCCATGTATTATCAGACAAAAACACTACTATCAAATGTTTATAAGCACTTAATCAAGGCTTTCTCAAACTTTTATCAGCATTTTCGTATGGCTCGGGAAACCACCAGAATGCATTTGTTCCTCTACTGATAACCTTAATTCAGGTAACATATGTAAAAATGAAGTAGATAATAATACACCTGCACCAAAACATAACATCATTGATAATCCTAATTTAGTTTTTTGATTATTTTTTATAATATTAACATCCCATTTAAAAAATTTAACTAATAATAATGGTAATAATGATAAACCAAAACTAACTACTCCTAAAACAACCATAGATACAATTTTTGCTGTTGATAATGCAGCATAATCTATTTCACTTTCTTCAGACATGTTTTTTTTTGTTTTGTTGCTATTTTGTTAATGAATTACAACACTCTATACGCACTCTCACTGCTACTTTTTCTATTACAATGTTGGAAATTTTGTTCTTTTACACTTCTTTATATATACCCCCCCTCTTATTAAAGAATACCTTTTTTACATGAACCTGAGATAGAGTTGAATTTACGTAACTTTGGAAAAAAATATTTCATTACAAAAATGTATAAGTGTCTATTATGTAATAATAATAATAATAATAATAAAAACTTGTTCAGGTTTGTATTATCGTGGTGATAAGATATTAGTATACATTGTAATGGAATATGAGTTTACAATATTGTATAGAAATCAGTAGCATTGATAAAGCGTGTACGTACGTACTGTACATGCAGAGAGAGAGAGAGAGAGAGAGAGAGAGAGAGAGAGAGAGAGAGAGAGAGAGAGAGAGAGAGAGAGAGAGATCAATGACAAAAAATATTTATTCAGATTATCACTTATCATGTTATCAATAATTTCTTACTTAAATCCTTATTAGAAAGTATTTAATGCAACACTGCAACATAATCGGATGCAATGCAGTAGTAATGGGGGGAAAATGTTTTATTTATTTATTTTTTCTTTTAAATATATTTTTGGGATATTTTTGTGTTCCACCAAATAAAATTTAGTTTTATTATTATTATTATCTTTTTTAGTTATTCTCAAATTTTATTGATATAAATATTAACATTGTAAAATAAATATATTTTCACATTTTTTTTTTAAATCAACCCCGTGACTATATAGGGTGTGTTCATGTCGTCATCCTGAGTGCTTTTCGATGCTCTTCTTGGGTAATGAATAGCATTGCTCAGTATAGGACAAACGTAGTTTTTGGCTATTTACTTTGGAAAATTAGCTATTTTTTTTTTGTTATTATTATTTTTCTTGCATACTTGAAAAACTAATTCAACCTGTTAACAGCATCAATGCTCTCAAAAAAAAAAAAAAAAAAAAAAAAAAAATACGAAGTATTTTTAAACTGGCAAAATATGCTATTTTCCTATACCGGCCAATGTTATTTAGTACTTACTTATGACGTTGACTTTAACATGAATGAAACCACCCTATAATGCATACATTTTATTTTATATTTAGTATTTCAATTAAAAAATATATATTTTATAACCGTGCACTTAAAGAGTAAGTTCAGGGGTTACAACATGGCTTTTTAAATGTTAGATATTGAGAAGAACTGTTCATTAAACTTACATATGATGCCCCAAAGCCCTTCCGTAGCCCCATGATAGCCCCTTAAACTTGCGCTCATCATGCGAGATGTGCAACCTGCTTCAACATTTTCTATAGTAAAGTCGAAACTATGACGTAAAAGATACGGGACGGGTTGCATATCTCGCAGGATGATCAAGAGTTTGCGGGGCTGCGGAAGGGCTTTAGGTCATCATATGTGAGTTTATGATCAGGTCTTCTCATTATCTAACATTGAAGAAGCCATGTTGTAACCCCTGAACTTTCTCTTTAATCCTAAATGTAATGTAATATAAATTTTCAAGCATTTAAATCTCCAATTATGCAGTATAACAATGCTATCATTTTGTTTTCAAATACAAAGTTATGTTTATTGTTGTATATAATTAACTTATCAGGTAATAAATGGTTGTAGTGTTTGCTTGCTAGAACTGCGCATGCGTACAGTACATACAGAATATCTTTCATTATAAGCCGTATGTGTTAGTACATATTATTAGCAGAAAAAAAAAGTTGTCATCGTTTAATAATTTCTGCAGAAAACAAGTTTGGCCATCAAAGTTCTTAAAATACTTTTTTTTATTATATTTTATAAAGTAACTTATAGGGTGTATGCATTCAAGTTAAAGTCATGTTGGATAACTCAATAACATGGGTAGCATAGGAAAATAACTCATTTTGACAGTTTGAGAGCATTGATGCTGTATAAATATGTTGAGTTAGTCTCAAACTCAAATATATATGTGAGAAAAATAACAATAGCAAAAAAATTAACTGATTTCCCAAAGCAAATTGGCTTATAAATAAAGTTTTTCCTATGCTCAGCAATGTTATTTACTACTCCAGTATGGCCTCCAAGCGCAATAAAAATGATGTCATGCAGATACACCTGCAACCGGACGATTACATATGTAGCAAATCGTCTGTCACGAATGGTCTGTCGTGAATTATCCTTGTAGCGAGTTCGTCCTAGATTCAGATACACCCTATAAACTAACTGAAAATCGCAAATCTATCTTGATAACATAAAAAGTTTCATGTGATGTTAAAAAAATCGAGTACGAAAAACGAAGAAATTTTGTAATAAATTTACAACATAGTTATTCCACAAATACTGCAAAATACTATTTTGCTGAGCGCTTATAATGAGTTACTGTTGGCTGTTGAAACTAACTTTGTTATATTTCTTAAGTTACCTTGCTGTGCAGCGTAGTTAATTGTTCGATCTCTTTTTTACGCGAGAACAATGCAATTTCAAAATCGTCCCCTTAGTGCAAGTGTCGTAAAGCTCAAAATTATAATGAAAGGATATAGACCCGTATTTCCTCTATTAATGAAGCTCAACATCCTATGTATCAAACATTGTTGGATATACGACACTACTTACACTCTAAAAGCCGTCGAAATGTAAAAATAAAACTGCATTTTTTTATTAGTTTAATTTAAAGTAAGTAAAAATTAAAAGTTTATTTAATATTGGAATTATTATTAAAATTTTAAGACTCGTTTGTGGAAGGCCAAATACGAGAGAGAGAGAGAGAGAGAGAGAGAGAGAGAGAGAGAGAGAGAGAGAGAGAGAGAGAGAGAGAGAGAGAGAGAGAGAGAGAGAGAGAGAGAGAGAGAGAGACCTTTCATTTAAATAAAAACAATAGTAATATAATTATATATCCAATTCACTTTCGCAAATGCATGAAAGGAGTTTTTAATGACGTTAATAATATCAAAGTAAAGGTCAATCAAGACTTGTTCTTCCCCCTATACTTCAACCTTGAGCTTCTCGAATTACGTATGAAATTTAACATACAAAAACTGTGTTTAAAAAAAAAAAAAAAAAAAAAAAAAAAAAAAAAAAAAAAAAAAAAAACAAGGGTAGAAATAATGCACTCGCACTCACAGCAAATGTATTGTTTTCAATGAAGTTAAGATTTTATTTGTGTTCTCACTCTCTTTCTCTCTATTATATTTCTCACACACACTTTCTCTTATAAAAACTACTGATTTAAAAACATTCTTAAGTAATATTAAAAGCAAAATTTTAGTTAAACATGATAATATAATATTATATAAAAATTATATAACCAGTACCGTAAAAAAAAGTATTTTTTAGGGTTTGTGATTGAAAATACATTTGCAAAATAATGTAGCTAGTTAAAGGAAAGCAATATTAAAAATTAGTACTATTTTTATTATAATAAAAAATGATAAATATACAGAATGCTTGAAGACCTTATATTACTAATTGTTACTGAATAAATAAATAATTTGACTATATAATAATATTTTTATAATTGAAAAATTGTTCCTAAAGTACGTATTTATCACATAATATATATATTCATATGGCGAAACGTTAAATTATTGTTAATTTTTAATTAAATAATTTATTGTCTTGAAAATATAAAGTACAAATGACAATTAGCTTATTACATATGCTTAGGAATAGACCGAATAGACCAGAGAAAAACATAAGCATTTATATCACAAAATACTTGATAGGACTTACATAAATAACTTTAGTTTGTCTCAAAACCCAACTCCCCGTATAGCAGTGATCAGAAAATTCGATTTATGCAACCCGCACAACATTTTCATGCTAATTTTTTTACATGTTTCTAACGTCACATGGCAAACATGAATTTTCACTCAAATTGCATACTTTACAGTATTTTCACCCTCTCTCGTGGGGCTACATTAACATTCTGGTAAAAAATTGTCATCAGTTTTGAAGATCCCATTTCGTGTTTATTCATTAAAAAGCAAATGTTTTATGTGGTCTATGGCTTTAATAAATGTTTTAAAGAGTATATTATGTTTTGTTTTTTTACTGCTGTCCAATGCTGGTTCAGTGATAGGGCCTTTGTTTTCACTCTGACTGCACCATTTGCCTATTTTGCAATAAAGATTATATTTATTTAATTATTTTATTTTGTTTATTTTTTATACAACACTAAAATATCGTATCTTGTTATTTGAGACAAAAGTAACTGTATAGGGTGTGAATACGCATGACATCATACTTGTTACACTGTTACACTGAAGCAATGAATTACATTGTTCATCATGGTGCAAACGTGGATTTCGGCTATTCTATTTTCTTTGGAAAATTAGTTAATTTTATTATTATTCTTCTCGTATAACTTGAAAAACTAATTCATTCTGTTAACAGAATCAGTGCGCTCAAAAATATTGCAAAATATTTTTGAAGTGGTAAAATGTGTCATTTTTCCATACCGGTCAGAGTTATTTAGTGCTCACATATGGCGTCGATCTTATAAATGCACCGCTCTCCTTTTTTTTTTTTTTTTTTTTCAGTGTTGTATTTATTGCTGTTTGATTTATAACGTAAACTTGTGTTTTATTGATAAAAAAAACTATACTTCCTATAATATACATAGTATTATTTATCTTCCGAGGTGCCGGGTGAAAAAATCGTAGGTGTCGTGTGAAATTAAATATACATTATATCTAACCATCTCTTCTTTTATAATTTTAGTTGAAATTCTTTTTTTAGTGAATAAAGAAGTATAAATTTTGTGTTACGTTTTCTATCACATTTATTTTTGTTTTTTGTGTGTGTGTGTAATTAATGATGTGACTATTTTAAACGTTTTATAACCGGGTTGGGAATTATCTATCTAGTGCTATATTCTTTTAGTTTCGCTCTAATCATTTTTATTTTAAGTTTGGTTCTTAGACTTTTTAAAAAATGCATATTCTGATACAGCTTAATTTTATATTGAGTAATTTGATTTTTCAGAAGCAGTGCAGAGTTTTTGCAATTTTAAATGTAATTTTGATTGAAATGTAATATTTTGCACATTCTGTTGACCTTTGACTTCTGAAGTTCTGATGTAACTACTATGTATAACAATGACAGACGATTTTTATCGCTTTTTTGTTGTAAATATAAACGAAGGAAAAAAAAAAACAGAAAAAAAAAAAACAGAAAAAAAAAAAATAAATAAAAACTCTAAAAAATTCTACATTTTATCAAATTTTTTTTTAAATTTATTTATTATTATTATTTTTTTTTTAATCGTATACAATATACGATAGAACATATTTATAAATTTTTACATTTTCGTAACTGTTGCCTTTTCTTATAGAGGAAAAATACAAGTTTGTATTCATGGTATATAATTATTACAACAATTTTTATCGGAAACTATTCTTATTTTTAAAAGGAATTGTGTAATATAAAGTTAGTATCTGAACTGAATTATATGATAGTCTTTAATACGAGCGTGTACAAAAATCGCTCAGTTTTGTTTTAATCATTATTAAATCTCAAAATTCCATGATATATTTTACTATTTTTGTTTTACTTTATAGTTTATCATAATATTTTTTTAGATGTCAGATTGTTTTAAAATGCAAAATATTACTTCGTCATGTGCATTGTTTGTACGGTCATTGCAATAAACAATAAAATTCTATTGGCATATGGGAATAACATGTATTTAGATAGAGTTTTGCGTCAACTGAAATCTCCATCTGATTGCATGGAATGGCCATAAACCAATACAATTTCATTTTTTAGTACAATGACTGTACAAATATTAAACAAAAATCTTGCTTTTCATCGATCTATACAATAAAATAAGAAATGTACATGGAGCATTTATTTTATGCAGTATTGTACTATATTATGTTTCATATAGATAAAAGATGATTTTTTTTTTTAAATGTTTATACTGTACAGTTTTTACGTTGAAAATTGCAAAACAATGCGATACTGTATTTTCAATACTGTGAAAGCGTATACCAGGCACAAAGTGAAAAAGAATTTTCATGTAAGCATTATTTCCTGCTGTTTTAGCATATAACACGTGTTATGAATGTTGCATACGTAAGGGAGACTAAAAAGTAGAACAATTATATATTATATACAAAACAAGAAAAAACGTGCAGTTAATAACGTTGTTTATTTTTAACTATTAAAACTTTAATAGTGTTTATACGCAAGTGCTGGTTTAAGAATGTTTTTTTTTTAACGTCAACTTTCTATTTTAAATCTAAACATTGTACTGAATATATTATAATAAAGTCAAGTCTTAATGGGTTAAACCTCTTAATGTTTTTTTTATTGTTATTTTTACATTTTAAAGCATGTAGAATACAGATTATAAAATTTAAGTTATAAAGTTTGTCCTAATCCTCTAATTTTATTACATTTTTTTTTTTCGTTTTTTTTTTTTAAATTTTTTTTTTCATTTTAATTAAAAGAATGCTGAGTTTTTAGTTGAGTCTTTAATTGAGATTTTTAACAAATAAAATTAATGCAAGCAAAGATATACGAATAAATAATAAACTTTTAGTTAAAGCATCGAAATAAAACATTGATTAAGATCATATTATAGTGTATAGTAATATTCTATTATTTTAATAAGGGTGGTTTCATTAGGCTGACCATAATTAAAAGTGTGCAACCCGGGACACTGCAGAGCAATGCACAGAAGAGACCAAGAGGCCGCAAGAGGCCCGCGCGAAGCGCGGCCGGTTGTCCCCGCCGGAGGCGAAAAATTTTCAGAAAAGGGGGCGTGGCCTCCGAAATTTCATCAGTTTTGTGTCTTTTTGCAAGAGTTTATTTAAAAGTACATGGATTTTTTTCAATGCTTTCTGTCGTCTATTTTTAACCTTTTCCCTGCAAAAAAAAAAAAAAAAAAAAAAAAAAAAAAAAAAGAATAAAAAAAAATTTATGAAACAATTTTTTAATAATTAATAATAGTTATATCACAAATAACATACGTAACCGACGTAACGTATGGTATGTGATGTGTACATCTTATTTTGTGACGGTACCACGTCTGTTACTTTTAAATATTGTAGTATGATCTTAGAAAAACATAGTACAAAATTATAGTTATAATTTTGCTGTAATTAACATATTATTAATTATTACGGCTTCTCATTCATATATAATTATTTAATTTAAATATGCATTATGCTTTGAATTCATTTAGTATATAAAAATATTGGTTTCATTTCACCTTAATTTTATTGTACATCGAAGTATACAGATGGAATCATTGTTATTATTGCGTAGCACAGGTTTCAACAAAGTCGGGCACAATTTTCCTTTCCCCAACCCCCTCGCTTCCTGGCACGTGCGGCGCTAGACGACCTTCGTCTTTTGCTCGGTTTTCTCCTAGTTTTTTAACAACCAATCAAAATCATTTTATTTAAAGTCACGTGACTTCTATTAACCAATCAGATCATTTTTAAGTAAAATCTGGCTGTGCGGGCTCTCTCGCACGCAAAGCCAAATCAGTAGTGTACTAACCGTCATAGACAAAGGTGTCTGAGAAATCCCTCCCAGTAGGGATAGGATTCCAGCCCTTGACGCGCTCTTAACGGGGTACGAATACTCCGGGCTATGCCGGGTGAGACGTGGTTACGTCACAACGAGAGGCTCGTGAAGATTCCGGTTGACAACTGTGCTATGTGTAATCGCGGAAATTGATTTGGTAAATCTGAGTAAAGTGAATTTGGCTTTTGTATTATAAATTCTTATGATAAATTCTTCGATAAAATAAGTATATAATTATATCTGTATACTTGATATTGGTGGCGTGAATGAAACCTAGTGTAAATAAGTAAAAGATAATCATTTTGCATTGAATGATGGGAAGCCCCCGTGGTATTTTTGAATGTAATTAAAGTTGGTCTATACCACGTATATTATCAAATTATAATTAAAGTGAAATCTTGCTAAATAAAACAATTTGAATTAAATCCAACTAAACAACGATGTATAATTAAAACAATTATTAAAACCTCATCCATAAACTAACAGCCAAATTGATTTGTATTAAACTACTGTGGGACAAAATCCCTAGACAACAGCCTTTTTATTGCGTCATATATTATAATAACATATCATATTAAATCAGCTTGTATTAATGACCCAGTTGATTTATACTATCTGAGCTCGTCAGCGCCTCGTCAACCATGAGACGACAATTTGGGAATGCTGTTACTACGAGAGCCCGTTGTGGCACCATGAGTGTGGTATGCGAACGCTACGCACCCGGAGAACGACAGGCGTAGCACGAGCGAGCCAGCGCTCTGTCAGCGGCGATCGTGCGTGCACCCGGCGTAGTGCGTCGCACACCGTACCGTATTCTATCGCCTGCTGCGGTCGAGCTTGATAGTACAAGAAGTAGGGAGCACTGGAACGTAGTGATTAATAAAAATGGAACGGTGTTGTTCCGACGACGTTCCACCCGTTCCTACATGGGGGCCTGTGAGTGAGTGAACTTGGAACCTCAATTGAATTAAAAAAAAAAAAAAAAAAAAAAAAAAAATCAAATCAAAAATCTCGTTTTTCTTCTCTCCGCTCTCTTCGTTACTGCAAAATTTGATTATTGCAGTGTGAGGCAGACGTGTTTCACACTTGCGTATTAAAATCCAGTCATCATGATCGAAGTAGTGAGTATGGCGGAACGGATCAAAAAATTTTTGCGCAAAGAAAGCAAAGAAGTTGTTTGGCCACGAACCAAATTTAGAGATAATGGTGATAGAAGTATTCGCCTGCAACTTGTTAATATCTATTACCAACACTGCACTCTCATTTCTGAAGTCAAAGTTTGGCGAAGATTGATTTTTACTACCTTATTACAATGTACACATTTACTTGATCTTTGTAACATGGAAGATGACCATCAAGTGTTATGTGATATGCAAGAACGTGGGTGGGTGCGCGAAAAGTACTTTGATGATCTGAAGAACCAAGCAAAATTTATTTTCAAAGAATGTCTACATTTTGAAGAAATGTTGGAACCATTAGATTTGGGACCATATAACAGAGAAGTGGTGACGTCATTACATGATAAACTGCGTGAGTTTGATTTTTTCACAAGATCGGTGATAAGTAATATTGAATTGATGGAGTCGTATTATTTTAAAGTTATTGGCATTATGAACAGAACAGGCTACGAGTATCACGATTGCAAACACATCATTATGTCTAATGCTAATGAGGACTTTTTCATCAACCGTTATAGGCTTCATATGCTACGTAGAAAGATGAGACACTGGGAGTGTGAGGTACCTGAGGATATCTCGGAGTTTGATATGTTACATTATGAAGTAATTACACGTAAAGAACCAGAGTGGGCTGACGACGTGGATCGCGTTTCACGGGTCACACATCCTTCATGCAGCCGGCGCACATATAGTTCTCAAGAGCGCGACGACATGATGCAAACAGTACAATATTGTTTGTGTGACCATAAATTATACGAAGAGGAAGCTCCACCGAAAGAATCTACACCTAGTTCTCCAGTACACAACGTCGTGCAAGCAATGGAGATACCACAGCAAACTTCTTGGTGTAATGAATTATACGAAGATAAAATTACACTGAAAGAATCTGTACCTCCACAAGAAGCATGCTGGTCATCATGTGACAGTCCACCTAGTTCTCCAGTACACAACGTCGTGCAAGCAATGAAAATACCCCAGCAAACTTTTTGGTGTAATGAATTGTACGAAGATAAAATTACACTGAAAGAATCTAACGTACCTCCGCCAGAAGCATGCTGGTCATCGTGTGACAGTCCACCGAGTTCTCCAGTACACAACGTCGTGCAAGCAATGGAGATACCACAGCAAACTTCTTGGTGTAATGAATTATACGAAGATAAAATTACACTGAAAGAATCTAACGTACCTCCGCAAGAAGCATGCTGGTCTTCGTGTGACATTCCACCTAGTTTAGCAATGCGTGATGCCACTAAAAGCAAGCAAGAGGTTAAACCTGACGTGAAACCAATCTCACTTTCACAATATGACCTGGAAGATCATCGTGGTACACCAGGGGGTTCCACAGAATCTTTAAGTAATATTTTTGTCCGTACTACTGCTGTTTATATAGTGATAGCCACACAACAAGAGGTTACAAGTTTGATCGTGCATGCGGAGGCTGACACGTCAACGGCGAACATTCCATCACCAACGACGCCACCTGTGCTTGAGACCATAACTGAATCACCTGTGGAGCATTCAACACAAAGTGTCTCAACATTTGAGTTATCGTCACCATCTCTCGCTGATAACAACAAGAGTCCTGCTAGCTCTACCCTTAAGGCAGATAAAACGGAAACCACGGTGATTGATGTCGTCACACAACAAGATGACAAACGACCAGTCTCCATTCACCAAGCTACACCAATACCTGCTGCTGACATCGTGAAGACATCACCTATGCTCGAGAGACCGACAAAAATACCTATGAAAAAGAAGTCCAAGAAGAAAAAGAAACTCAGTACCAAACTTCGTAAGTTTAAGATCAACAGAAAACGTCGTAAGACTTTGAGTAAAATTACACTGAGAAAAAAGAACACAACTAACAGTGCTGTATTCACTATAAAAGACAATCATTGCAAATTAATTGAACTTCGACTACACGTACGTCTGCTGAAACTGAACTTCACAGACCATGGACTTGACAAAAAGATAAGAAAAATAAAAACACAGAAGAGAAGTGATGTAAGGAGGCGCGACTGTTTCTTGTCCAGGTGGACCGACACGTGCTTCCAATCCTTCTCTAACATTATTGCAAAGAAGTGCAAGAACAGACACGTAACCACAGTGAGGGCATGTCTGCAAGACAAACTCAGGTTTCGTGTCTACTATCCTCAATGGAAATATAGACGCAAAGAGAATTTCTCTCACCCTCGTAGCTAACTCATTTCTCTGCGAGCTACAAATTTGGCTGATAAAAAACTGTTGACGACATGTAACTGACCTGTAAATTATAAGCTAAAATACAGTGTCTTGTCAAAACAACATCTCAAATATTTTTTTTAAGTGTCACATTGTCTAGTTCAGGGACAATTTTGTTTCATTTTTAAAAAAAATATTTGTCTACAAGAACTGCAGGTTTACCTGCTACTCCTTTACCCTCCCACAGCCATATCCCTGGTACGTCAACAAACCAGGTGTGCCCTCCCATTTCCAACAAATAGCCAGTCCTGCTAAACTGGCGAAGCACAGAAAAAGATGTAAAATGAGTAAGCTGCCCTCATTTCCATGGCTGACAGACAGGAGTTCCACACTGAACCATACATGCTAAGAACTTCAGGACTTTCTATGTTTAAGTATTTTGTTTCAATGTTTTTCTAAGAGTAACCTTTCAACTTTTTTCTTTTTTTTTATTGTTTTTTTTTCCTTTTTGTAACGGTGGTGAATGTGACGGTACCACGTCTGTTACTTTTAAATATTGTAGTATGATCTTAGAAAAACATAGTACAAAATTATAGTTATAATTTTGCTGTAATTAACATATTATTAATTATTACGGCTTCTCATTCATATATAATTATTTAATTTAAATATGCATTATGCTTTGAATTCATTTAGTATATAAAAATATTGGTTTCATTTCACCTTAATTTTATTGTACATCGAAGTATACAGATGGAATCATTGTTATTATTGCGTAGCACAGGTTTCAACAAAGTCGGGCACAATTTTCCTTTCCCCAACCCCCTCGCTTCCTGGCACGTGCGGCGCTAGACGACCTTCGTCTTTTGCTCGGTTTTCTCCTAGTTTTTTAACAACCAATCAAAATCATTTTATTTAAAGTCACGTGACTTCTATTAACCAATCAGATCATTTTTAAGTAAAATCTGGCTGTGCGGGCTCTCTCGCACGCAAAGCCAAATCAGTAGTGTACTAACCGTCATAGACAAAGGTGTCTGAGAAATCCCTCCCAGTAGGGATAGGATTCCAGCCCTTGACGCGCTCTTAACGGGGTACGAATACTCCGGGCTATGCCGGGTGAGACGTGGTTACGTCACAACGAGAGGCTCGTGAAGATTCCGGTTGACAACTGTGCTATGTGTAATCGCGGAAATTGATTTGGTAAATCTGAGTAAAGTGAATTTGGCTTTTGTATTATAAATTCTTATGATAAATTCTTCGATAAAATAAGTATATAATTATATCTGTATACTTGATATTGGTGGCGTGAATGAAACCTAGTGTAAATAAGTAAAAGATAATCATTTTGCATTGAATGATGGGAAGCCCCCGTGGTATTTTTGAATGTAATTAAAGTTGGTCTATACCACGTATATTATCAAATTATAATTAAAGTGAAATCTTGCTAAATAAAACAATTTGAATTAAATCCAACTAAACAACGATGTATAATTAAAACAATTATTAAAACCTCATCCATAAACTAACAGCCAAATTGATTTGTATTAAACTACTGTGGGACAAAATCCCTAGACAACAGCCTTTTTATTGCGTCATATATTATAATAACATATCATATTAAATCAGCTTGTATTAATGACCCAGTTGATTTATACTATCTGAGCTCGTCAGCGCCTCGTCAACCATGAGACGACAATTTGGGAATGCTGTTACTACGAGAGCCCGTTGTGGCACCATGAGTGTGGTATGCGAACGCTACGCACCCGGAGAACGACAGGCGTAGCACGAGCGAGCCAGCGCTCTGTCAGCGGCGATCGTGCGTGCACCCGGCGTAGTGCGTCGCACACCGTACCGTATTCTATCGCCTGCTGCGGTCGAGCTTGATAGTACAAGAAGTAGGGAGCACTGGAACGTAGTGATTAATAAAAATGGAACGGTGTTGTTCCGACGACGTTCCACCCGTTCCTACAATTTGAGCCGAAACACCCACTCTCAAAAAAAAAAATTAATAAATAAATAAAAATTTGGCGTAACTATGGTGTATAATTTTAATATGCTATGTACGAAAAATATTACGAAAATGCATCGACTATCTTTTGACGTTGTTTTTTTTTTTTTTCTCTCCGCGAGCCTTTAATTGTATACTTTTTATTAAAATTCCTGCAAAATATAAAACCGGGACATTGACGATTTTTGCAAAATCTTGCCGGGACTTTAGTGTTGAAACCGGGACTGTCCCGGCTAATCCGCGGGACGGATGGTCAGCCTAGGTTTCATTCATGTTAAAGTCGACGTCATAAGCGAGTACTATAGCATTGGCCGATGGCCGATATAGGAAAAATGACATATTTTGCCAGTTTAAAAATACTTCGCAAATTTTTTGAGAGCATTGATGCTGTTAACAGGTTGAATTAGTAGCTCAAGAATACAAGAAAAATAATAATGACCAAAACATAGCTAATTTACGAAAGAAAATAGCCAAAAACTACGTTTGTCCTATGCTGAGCAATGTTATTCATTACTCAAGAAGAGCATCGAAAAGCACTCAGAATGACGTCATGCGTACACCCTATAGTAACAGAGATGATAATGCAATCTCTTAAAGAGTCAATGTAGCAAAAGACTTAAAAGCATTACCTTGTGATAAGCACCTGTCTCTCTGTACTAAATTGATAAGTCTTATCAATGAAATTGTTTTTGAACTTTAATCGTCTGTCATAGATATAACTAAATTCTTTCATTAACAAGGAGCGTGTTAACATTGAAATAACCTTTCAGTTTTTTTTTTTTAAATTAATTATGATAATAATCGGGTGGTTTCATTCATGTTAAAGTCGTCGCTATAAATGCGCTAAATAACATGGGCCAGTTTGGGAAAATTACTCATTTTGCTAGTTTAAAAATACTTTGCATTATACTTTTGAGAGCATTGATGCTGTTAACAGGTTGAATTAGATTTTCAAGTATGCAAGAAAAATAATAATAACTCAAAAATAGCTAATTTTCCAAAAAATAAATTAAAAACTACGTTCTGAGCTGAGCTGAGCAAGAAGAGAATGCTCAAGAAGAGAATCGAAAAGCATTCAGAATGACGTCATACGCACACACCCTATAGATTTATTGAGCAAAATATTGTACAGACATTAACAGTAAAAATCACAAACATTGGAGCAATTACTCAAAAGGATAATTAAAAGGGCAAAACTCGTAGAGTAAGTTATCCAATAAGAATTAATAATAAGAGAAAAAAAAATAGAACAATAACTATATGTATGTCTTATAAACATATACATTTTTTTCTTCAATATTAATTACAGCTTATTATAAAAGGAATAGACCAGAGAAAAACATATATAAGCATTTATATCACAAAACACTTAATATGATTTACATAAATAACTTTAGTTTGTCTCAAAACCCACCAGTAAACCCGTAGCAGTGTTCAGACAATTCGATTCATGCAACCCGTACAACATTTTCATACTAATTGTTGCATGTTTCTGACGTCATGAAGATGAATTTTCATGCAAATTGCATACCTTACAGTTTTTTCATGCTCTCTCGTGAAGCTACATTAACATTCTGGTAAAAATTGTCATCAGTTTTGAAGATCCCATTCGTGTTTATTCATTAAAAAGCTCATGTTGTTTTATATGGTCTATGGCTTTAAACGATTACCTTTATTTTATTCATATATGACTTTAAAGTTAGAAAAAATGTACTAGATTTGCAAGACAGCAATTAAATAATAATAATTACTATAATTATATATAGCACAATTTACATTGCACTGAGTTTTTTAATAGTATTTTATACTTTGGTTTTTCTCATCCATAATAAAACTGTTCTGTTGTATGCACGCGTCTTATAATAATTATATGACAGTATTATATATTATATGGTACAGTACATTAATTATAATATTGTTTTATAAGTAATAAACATATTTATCAAAGTGTGCAGTAGTGTCATATATATGTAGGTCTCTATATAATTATAGTAATGTTATGTGTTTATGAGAAGTGCAAGATGATAGAAAAGCACAATATGATGGAAACGCAATATGATCGACAATGTTAAATTCCCTATCTTGAGGTAGGTACGTACGCGCAGGTAGCTAACGTTGCTTTCTTACACTTATGATTGTTATTTTTAAGTGCAAGTCTAATTTTTATTTATACATATTGACTTTTTTTTTTTTTTTATTATTATTTTTTTTATTTTTTATTTTTTTACTTCATTCTAATAGTATTTTAATACAAATTAATAATGAATAACAAGTTTCCAACATTTATTTCTTTAAAATGTGAATATCTAATTTTGTTATTTTTACGTAAAACAAATCTTCAAATTATTTAATACGGTTAAAAAAATATATATTATGACAAATTACATTTTTAATATTATACTAATTACTAATGAGTATCGTAATATTATACCTTTGGATAGTTGCAAAGTTCCTTCAACTTGCTTATATGGCAAACACAAACAGTTTTACTCAACAAGATAATCAAAATATGCCGAATATGCGCGTAGAAATACCCCGAATAAATAGAGGATGCAAAATACAAAATAAATACACAGAGATTTTTATTTTATACAGGATTTTATTTAAAAAATGAAATAAAGATAAAATTCTTAAAAGTTAATGTCATGTGCGACAATTAAAAAGAATTAGAATATACTATATTTGAGTACTTATAATACTTATACTTATTAGAATGACCATAGGTGTGAGCAAATAATGTTAGCCACCTGTGCGTACCTATGAGATAGGGAATGTTGATCATATTGCGTTTTTATCATATTTCGTTTCTAACATCTTGCGCATCATTACAGTGATTCTGCTCTGTCTGTCTGTCTGTCTGTCTGTCTGTCTGTCTGTCTGTCTGTCTCCTCTTATCTTGTATGCAATAAAATATAAATCTTAATAAAATTTAAAGCAGACTCTTCATTCAATTCTTGTTACCCATTAACTTTGCCTTGTATTTTATTATATTTCTAAAAATATTAAAAAATTATTATTAAATATGTGTTTAAAACAAACCTTTTATTCAAAAAGTAAACTAACAGAATTGCTTCTAGTCTATAGATATATAAAATATTGAAAGGGGGAGGAATTTTTTTCTAGTTTTTAAATATTCTTTACCAAAAAAAAAAAAAAAGAAGTGTGATTATATATATAGGAATAGTATATTATTTTTCTATTCTCTCTTTTAAGTGAAAGGCAGGGTTACCAACTATTTGAAACGTGAAAAGAGGACAGCCTACCCTATACTGAGGGGGGGTGCAGGGGGGGACACCCCCCTGCCGGGGGTGCGGGGGTGTCCCCCGCAAGAAATTTTGAGAATTTTGGATTAAAATTCACAATTTGGTGCTATTTCTGGCCCATGTTTGAGTATTTTTAATCTTATTTTAAAACCATTAATTAAACGTAAGATATGTATATTTTTATTACATAATTAGGTCCAAAAAGATTAAAAAATATATAATGAAATTTGGAGGTTGTCGGTTAAAAAAAATCTTAAAAAATTTTTAGGCTTAAAATTACATGCCTATTATGCCTATAGTATTTATCATTTAAATTTCTACAGAATCGGATAGACCAGTGTTCTCTAAAATTGAACAAAATAATAATAATAATAATAAATTTTTTCTCCTCATTAGCATAATGTTAAATTAGGGGACCCTTAGCTCTTTCCTTGACCGAAACCAATAAGCTCCATTTTTCAATATTTCACTTTTTTTTATTTATTATTATTATTATTATTTTTTAGCAGTTGAGGAATTTTTAATTACTTTTAAAAGTTGTAATGAGAGAGAGGTGATAAAAATTTGTGGCCAATACTTAGTTTTTTAGTTATTAAAATGTACTAAAAAGATGAGAGAGAGAGAATTAAAAATTGAGCTCTAACTATATTTTCAATTTAAGGAAAAAAAAAAATAAGGAAAAACACAGTACAAGACAAGACACTGCATGCTCAGTGATGTGCTCAAGTAATTTTCTCTTTTGATTGATAATGTCATTATCATATGACGAAAGCTCTCAAGTTATAAAGAAACTTTTATAACATTATACTGTGCCATGCAAGACCTCGACCTCTCCATAGAACTTCTACTGTGGTAAGGCCCTTGCTGGTTTTTCTATCCTTTTCTTTATCATTGATTCTAACTATATTTTGGATTTTTTTTTCTCAGGATCTTATTATTATAAAATAATGTTTATATCTAAAATTTCCTTTTTTAAATTTATGTTTCAATCATTGTTTTTGGCAATACCTATAAACCTATAAAGCTATTTATGAATAAACTATAATTGTTTAGTTTAAACTACCTGGGCCACAAAATAATTAAGTTTTATATTTTTATTAGAAAAGAGATGCAATTTTTTTTTAATCATCCCGTGTGTCCTGCACCCTAAATAGATAAATCTATAGAGATGAAACTTGAAAAAAAAAAACATATATCTTGGAATTTTAGATTATGGCCATCAAAATGATGCCATACATATGGCATCAAAATAACCCTCAGGTCAATATTTCTCAGACGTTTTCCTGATTTTCAATCAATTTGGTTATCGCAGCTAGTTTCTGTTCGTTTCCTTCCCCCCCATAAAAAAGTAAACATTAAATTGTGACAGGAACATCAAATCATTTGCTAGCACTAAATTAGTATTGTTGGTCTTTAGGTGTGTGCTTATATTTTCTCACTATGGTCTTTTTTTTTTTTTTTTTTTTTCTTAATAAAATATATCAAATGCATTTTACAGAAGTTGCTTGAAGTTTTGCTCGCCGCAGGCGAAAGAAAAATTGTGAATTTTCATTAAATTTTTTCTACTAAATTAACTTTCTGTTGTCCTCTTTTTGAAGTCCAAAAAGAGGACATTCCTTGTCCTCTTTGGTACTTGAGAGGACAGAGGACAAAAGCCTGAAAAAGAGGATGTCCTCTTAAAAAGAGGACAGTTGGTAACCCTGAGTGAAAGGCAAGATGTTTATTAAAACTCTTGGTTTAAAAGGGGATTATTATAATCTCTTCTTTAAAATAAATTATTGTTTCATAGCATAAATAATATAATTATATCATTCATATTATATATTTTTTTTCATTATAAAATATATATATTTTTTGTTATCAATTATTTTATTTATTTAACGATACATCTTAATAAGGTCTTATATCACATGTAGCTCACGCCAGAAGTTAGCTACAGCTTCCCCACCACTGCTTGGAAGGAGGTGGGGAGGGAAAGTAATAAACTTGGCAACGTCGCCGTAATGATTCGCGCGAATACTCAGGTGTGCGCATACCACGACGCACAGGTGCATGCAGTTTTTATTGATGTTTAAATATTAATTATCTTTTATTGATGGTCATTATATACTGTTATATTAATGAAATAAATCTAATATAAAATTATTTATCTACTTTAGTGTCGTATGGTATTTTAATTCGCGACTTGCTCTTACAGCGCCACCATGGTCCGTGGCGAAAAATAGGCCCACAAATTAACATTGTAAGGTATAGGCCAATACGGCTATAGTTCTGCTATAATTCTTGCCCCTAGGAAAAAATTTTCCTAATAAAAAAGATGCACAAAGCCCTCAAACTGACTATTCAGTAAAAAAAATTACAGGATTTAACCATTGCGGCAGAAAAAATAGCGAAAATAGCTGGATTGGCCTATACCTTACATGTTAACTTGTGTGACGGTACCACGTCTGTTACTTTTAAATATTGTAGTATGATCTTAGAAAAACATAGTACAAAATTATAGTTATAATTTTGCTGTAATTAACATATTATTAATTATTACGGCTTCTCATTCATATATAATTATTAATTTAATATGCATTATACTTTGAATTCATTTAGTATATAAAAATATTGGTTTCATTTCACCTTAATTTTATTGTACATCAAAGTATACAGATGGAATCATGGTTATTATTGCGTAGCACAGGTTTCAACAAAGTCGGGCACAATTTTCCTTTCCCCAACCCCCTCGCTTCCTGGCACGTGCGGCGCTAGACGACCTTCGTCTTTTGCTCGGTTTTCTCCTAGTTTTTAACAACCAATCAAAATCATTTTATTTAAAGTCACGTGACTTCTATTAACCAATCAGATCATTTTTAAGTAAAATCTGGCTGTGCGGGCTCTCTCGCACGCAAAGCCAAATCAGTAGTGTACTAACCGTCATAGACAAAGGTGTCTGAGAAATCCCTCCCAGTAGGGATAGGATTCCAGCCCTTGACGCGCTCTTAACGGGGTACGAATACTCCGGGCTATGCCGGGTGAGACGTGGTTACGTCACAACGAGAGGCTCGTGAAGATTCCGGTTGACAACTGTGCTATGTGTAATCGCGGAAATTGATTTGGTAAATCTGAGTAAAGTGAATTTGGCTTTTGTATTATAAATTCTTATGATAAATTCTTCGATAAAATAAGTATATAATTATATCTGTATACTTGATATTGGTGGCGTGAATGAAACCTAGTGTAAATAAGTAAAAGATAATCATTTTGCATTGAATGATGGGAAGCCCCCGTGGTATTTTTGAATGTAATTAAAGTTGGTCTATACCACGTATATTATCAAATTATAATTAAAGTGAAATCTTGCTAAATAAAACAATTTGAATTAAATCCAACTAAACAACGATGTATAATTAAAACAATTATTAAAACCTCATCCATAAACTAACAGCCAAATTGATTTGTATTAAACTACTGTGGGACAAAATCCCTAGACAACAGCCTTTTTATTGCGTCATATATTATAATATCATATCATATTAAATCAGCTTGTATTAATGACCCAGTTGATTTATACTATCTGAGCTCGTCAGCGCCTCGTCAACCATGAGACGACAATTTGGGAATGCTGTTACTACGAGAGCCCGTTGTGGCACCATGAGTGTGGTATGCGAACGCTACGCACCCGGAGAACGACAGGCGTAGCACGAGCGAGCCAGCGCTCTGTCAGCGGCGATCGTGCGTGCACCCGGCGTAGTGCGCCGCACACCGTACCGTATTCTATCGCCTGCTGCGGTCGAGCTTGATAGTACAAGAAGTAGGGAGCACTGGAACGTAGTGATTAATAAAAATGGAACGGTGTTGTTCCGACGACGTTCCACCCGTTCCTACATGGGGGCCTGTGAGTGAGTGAACTTGGAACCTCAATTGAAAAAAAAAAAAAAAAAAAAAAAAAAAAATCAAATCAAATCAAATCAAATTAAAAATCTCGTTTTTCTTCTCTCCGCTCTCTTCGTTACTGCAAAATTTGATTATTGCAGTGTGAGGCAGACGTGTTTCACACTTGCGTATTAAAATCCAGTCATCATGATCGAAGTAGTGAGTATGGCGGAACGGATCAAAAAATTTTTGCGCAAAGAAAGCAAAGAAGTTGTTTGGCCACGGGCCAAATTTAGAGATAATGGTGATAGAAGTATTCGCCTGCAACTTGTTAATATCTATTACCAACACTGCACTCTCATTTCTGAAGTCAAAGTTTGGCGAAGATTGATTTTTACTACCTTATTACAATGTACACATTTACTTGATCTTTGTAACATGGAAGATGACCATCAAGTGTTATGTGATATGCAAGAACGTGGGTGGGTGCGCGAAAAGTACTTTGATGATCTGAAGAACCAAGCAAAATTTATTTTCAAAGAATGTCTACATTTTGAAGAAATGTTGGAACCATTAGATTTGGGACCATATAACAGAGAAGTGGTGACGTCATTACATGATAAACTGCGTGAGTTTGATTTTTTCACAAGATCGGTGATAAGTAATATTGAATTGATGGAGTCGTATTATTTTAAAGTTATTGGCATTATGAACAGAACAGGCTACGAGTATCACGATTGCAAACACATCATTATGTCTAATGCTAATGAGGACTTTTTCATCAACCGTTATAGGCTTCATATGCTACGTAGAAAGATGAGACACTGGGAGTGTGAGGTACCTGAGGATATCTCGGAGTTTGATATGTTACATTATGAAGTAATTACACGTAAAGAACCAGAGTGGGCTGACGACGTGGATCGCGTTTCACGGGTCACACATCCTTCATGCAGCCGGCGCACATATAGTTCTCAAGAGCGCGACGACATGATGCAAACAGTACAATATTGTTTGTGTGACCATAAATTATACGAAGAGGAAGCTCCACCGAAAGAATCTGTACCTCCACAAGAAGCATGCTGGTCATCATGTGACAGTCCACCTAGTTCTCCAGTACACAACGTCGTGCAAGCAATGAAGATACCCCAGCAAACTTTTTGGTGTAATGAATCACTGAAAGAATCTACCGTACCTCCGCCAGAAGCATGCTGGTCATCGTGTGACAGTCCACCGAGTTCTCCAGTACACAACGTCGTGCAAGCAATGGAGATACCACAGCAAACTTCTTGGTGTAATGAATTATACGAAGATAAAATTACACTGAAAGAATCTAACGTACCTCCGCAAGAAGCATGCTGGTCTTCGTGTGACATTCCACCTAGTTTAGCAATGCGTGATGCCACTAAAAGCAAGCAAGAGGTTAAACCTGACGTGAAACCAATCTCACTTTCACAATATGACCTGGAAGATCATCGTGGTACACCAGGGGGTTCCACAGAATCTTTAAGTAATATTTTTGTCCGTACTACTGCTGTTTATATAGTGATAGCCACACAACAAGAGGTTACAAGTTTGATCGTGCATGCGGAGGCTGACACGTCAACGGCGAACATTCCATCACCAACGACGCCACCTGTGCTTGAGACCATAACTGAATCACCTGTGGAGCATTCAACACAAAGTGTCTCAACATTTGAGTTATCGTCACCATCTCTCGCTGATAACAACAAGAGTCCTGCTAGCTCTACCCTTAAGGCAGATAAAACGGAAACCACGGTGATTGATGTCGTCACACAACAAGATGACAAACGACCAGTCTCCATTCACCAAGCTGCACCAATACCTGCTGCTGACATCGTGAAGACATCACCTATGCTCGAGAGACCGACAAAAATACCTATGAAAAAGAAGTCCAAGAAGAAAAAGAAACTCAGTACCAAACTTCGTAAGTTTAAGATCAACAGAAAACGTCGTAAGACTTTGAGTAAAATTACACTGAGAAAAAAGAACACAACTAACAGTGCTGTATTCACTATAAAAGACAATCATTGCAAATTAATTGAACTTCGACTACACGTACGTCTGCTGAAACTGAACTTCACAGACCATGGACTTGACAAAAAGATAAGAAAAATAAAAACACAGAAGAGAAGTGATGTAAGGAGGCGCGACTGTTTCTTGTCCAGGTGGACCGACACGTGCTTCCAATCCTTCTCTAACATTATTGCAAAGAAGTGCAAGAACAGACACGTAACCACAGTGAGTGCATGTCTGCAAGACAAACTCAGGTTTCGTGTCTACTATCCTCAATGGAAATATAGACGCAAAGAGAATTTCTCTCACCCTCGTAGCTAACTCATTTCTCTGTGAGCTACAAATTTGGCTGATAAAAAACTGTTGACGACATGTAACTGACCTGTAAATTATAAGCTAAAATACAGTGGCTTGTCAAAACAACATCTCAAATATTTTTTTTTAAGTGTCACATTGTCTAGTTCAGGGACAATTTTGTTTCATTTTTAAAAAAAAATATTTGTCTACAAGAACTGCAGGTTTACCTGCTACTCCTTTACCCTCCCACAGCCATATCCCTGGTACGTCAACAAACCAGGTGTGCCCTCCCATTCCCAACAAATAGCCAGTCCTGCTAAACTGGCGAAGCACAGAAAAAGATGTAAAATGAGTATGCTGCCCTCATTTCCATGGCTGACGGACAGGAGTTCCACACTGAACCATACATGCTAAGAACTTCAGGACTTTCTATGTTTAAGTATTTTGTTTCAATGTTTTTCTAAGAGTAACCTTAAAACTTTTTTCTTTTTTTTTATTGTTTTTTTTTTCCTTTTTGTAACGGTGGTGAATGTGACGGTACCACGTCTGTTACTTTTAAATATTGTAGTATGATCTTAGAAAAACATAGTACAAAATTATAGTTATAATTTTGCTGTAATTAACATATTATTAATTATTACGGCTTCTCATTCATATATAATTATTAATTTAATATGCATTATACTTTGAATTCATTTAGTATATAAAAATATTGGTTTCATTTCACCTTAATTTTATTGTACATCAAAGTATACAGATGGAATCATGGTTATTATTGCGTATAGCACAGGTTTCAACAAAGTCGGGCACAATTTTCCTTTCCCCAACCCCCTCGCTTCCTGGCACGTGCGGCGCTAGACGACCTTCGTCTTTTGCTCGGTTTTCTCCTAGTTTTTAACAACCAATCAAAATCATTTTATTTAAAGTCACGTGACTTCTATTAACCAATCAGATCATTTTTAAGTAAAATCTGGCTGTGCGGGCTCTCTCGCACGCAAAGCCAAATCAGTAGTGTACTAACCGTCATAGACAAAGGTGTCTGAGAAATCCCTCCCAGTAGGGATAGGATTCCAGCCCTTGACGCGCTCTTAACGGGGTACGAATACTCCGGGCTATGCCGGGTGAGACGTGGTTACGTCACAACGAGAGGCTCGTGAAGATTCCGGTTGACAACTGTGCTATGTGTAATCGCGGAAATTGATTTGGTAAATCTGAGTAAAGTGAATTTGGCTTTTGTATTATAAATTCTTATGATAAATTCTTCGATAAAATAAGTATATAATTATATCTGTATACTTGATATTGGTGGCGTGAATGAAACCTAGTGTAAATAAGTAAAAGATAATCATTTTGCATTGAATGATGGGAAGCCCCCGTGGTATTTTTGAATGTAATTAAAGTTGGTCTATACCACGTATATTATCAAATTATAATTAAAGTGAAATCTTGCTAAATAAAACAATTTGAATTAAATCCAACTAAACAACGATGTATAATTAAAACAATTATTAAAACCTCATCCATAAACTAACAGCCAAATTGATTTGTATTAAACTACTGTGGGACAAAATCCCTAGACAACAGCCTTTTTATTGCGTCATATATTATAATATCATATCATATTAAATCAGCTTGTATTAATGACCCAGTTGATTTATACTATCTGAGCTCGTCAGCGCCTCGTCAACCATGAGACGACAATTTGGGAATGCTGTTACTACGAGAGCCCGTTGTGGCACCATGAGTGTGGTATGCGAACGCTACGCACCCGGAGAACGACAGGCGTAGCACGAGCGAGCCAGCGCTCTGTCAGCGGCGATCGTGCGTGCACCCGGCGTAGTGCGCCGCACACCGTACCGTATTCTATCGCCTGCTGCGGTCGAGCTTGATAGTACAAGAAGTAGGGAGCACTGGAACGTAGTGATTAATAAAAATGGAACGGTGTTGTTCCGACGACGTTCCACCCGTTCCTACACTTGTGGCCCTATTTTTGGCCACGGACCATGGTGGCGCTGTATGAGCAAGTCGAGAATTTGTCTATGTATGTAATACTATACTATGTAATCATTGAAATTATTGTTTGCCTATTTGCAAGTCATCTCAAGAGATGGCGTGCGTGTACACCTTGGTGTTTAATAAAAACATTCGAGTTAGTAAACAACATCATTACACTCATTATATTTGTGTCGTGCTGTTGTAAATTGAAACCTTCCATGAAGCGATCTCTTGAACAAAATGTTTTATTTGGGAGGAACTGTGCTAAGCGCAAAGCTTCGAAAGAACAAAAACTTGTTAAATTACAGAAAGGGAATTTTGGGGCGCGTGTTCCTGTTAAGCCAGAACCTCCACCAAATCCTATAAGTTTTGAAGCTAAGCCTGAAACAGAGACTCAACCCACCGCAATAAGCCAATTTAGGTAACAATCTTCTTACAACAAAAATTTCTCACTGAATAACGCTTCAAATAAACGCTTCTATAAAAATATATGTCAAATTAATTCTTTTAACGCTTTCTTCTCAATAACTGTTTGTTTTTCCTTTATTACTATATTAAAATTTAAAAAAATATATATCATCAAAAAATATATCATAAAAAAAAAAAAAAAAAAAAAAATAGTGCCAAAAATCAGCTGATTCTTTTTACCAACTGTAAGGCAAAACCACTACTTTTTAAAATGAAATAATATTATACAAAATATGAAATACACAATGTAGAACATAACATTTATTAAATACAAATAATAATAATGAAAAGTTTTTAAGAAGAAATATTAAAAGATACATAATTTACTTTATTTTGTTGATTGTGCAGAATAAAAAACTAAAACTTTTTTTCTCATGTTGGCATTTCTGACTCCATTATACTCCCTGTGTAAGCACTTCGGCTACGCTCGGTCTTTTGCGAGTGCTTTCGTGAAAATATCTCGCCACTTGATTTTCTAGGTTGCCAAACGTTCTCAGTTACTTACACTCATCCCCCTCCAGCTAATTTACATAACCAAAATATTTTTTGAAAGTTAATATAAAAAAACTTTATCCTTACAAAAATCTGAAAAAAAATTACAAATAGTGAAATAAAATTCTCTATCATGTGATATTTTTTTTATAAATGCAATTTACGGACACTTTTTGAGTTATTTCAAAAAAACTGAAACTCCATTTAAACTAATGTTAAATTAATTTTTTTTTTAATTTTCTCCTAATCCATATATCTTTTCAAAAATTGGTATACAAGGGTCTTTTACCTTTATAAATAAACCCTGAAAGTTTGAATGATTTTCCACGGACACTTTTGGCTGTACTTTACATGTAGGATAAGACCTTAATTATAATTACTTTAGCATTCACAAAATTAAGGAACCCTATAAATAGTAAACAAAGTTTTAGTAATAAAATTAAAGTGTGTTTGCACTTTTAGGAGATAAATATCCAGAACAATGTATTTCAAAGCAATGAATTGTAAGATAATGTGAAATGAAAATGAATTTTTAATATAACTCACATTTTATTATTGGTAAGTATAGTATCGTGCAGTGCCAGCATGAAATTAACCGATAAGTATGATTTTGATGACTGCGATGAGTCGTTTACATTTTTTTTAGAAGTTATGGAAAAATAATAAAAAGATGACAATTATATTTTATTACTTACATTTACTCAGTAATTAACAACTGCTATCAGTAAATTATATTAATAATATATTTTTATTTTAACTCGTTTAGAAAACATAAAGATATAACGCCTTTTGATTATACAACTCTTTGAGCACTCGTGTAACACTGGTTGCATATAGCGTTGCAAACAAAGGGCTAATAGTAAAGATCTGCAGTTTTGAATGAAATTATTACGATTTTATGCATTATTTATACAATACATTGCTTCTGTTTTATTTTTTGCAACTAAATAAACATTTAAAGGAGCAGATAAAGGCGTAAACACTGTAAAAAGAAGCGTCAGTAAAAGTTTTAAAACTTTTTTCCCGCGACCCGCGAAAAAAAAATTGAGCATCGAGTCATCACAAAAACAGCTGGACTGTAAAATTAATTTTTTTGTTTATCAAAGTTCGCCAAGGTTCGCCACCTTTATATACTTTTTTCAGTTCTTTAGGTAACTATTCAATTTAAATTATTTTAAATATTTATGTAGCTAAACTTCTAGCTAATAGATATTTTGATTCCTTTAAAGAAAACCTTATAAAAACACAAAGAAACGGCGCCTTCATTTCCCTCCATTTTTTTAGGGCAATTCCTATGCATATTTACAATGCTGATTTTTTATTTTGTCACTCTAAAATTTATGAATTAATTATGAGTATTGAATACTTTGAATGCCGCAAATATGATTACGTATTTATATGGTTCATTTAACTTTTAACAAAGGGTCGAATCCGCACAAGCATCACCGACTAACGTGCGTTCATTATCATATCTACAAACACTATTAATAATATGACGAGACGTTAAGTATCCCGAAAAATCTTCACTACTGCGCATGCGCGATTTTGAACATTTCAGCCCGCCATCAGCTGGGAATGAGTTTTGCGATAAATATTACGATTTTCTCGAGCTGTTTTCTACTTTTTAAAGAAATTACTAGATTAAGATAAATGTGGAACTTATTAATTATATATTAACCGATTTTCGATCTTTATATTTGTAAATTACGTTAACATTTAAACTCGCAAAGCAACTAAATCTAGAGGCGACAAAATTATGATTTTTTATTTTGCTTTAGTTAATTTTCGGTAATATGCAGTGTTTTTGTTGTGATTTTGCATGCTCTTTGTTCATTTTATTTAAAGCAAAACAATAAATTATATTACATACGTAAAACGCATGATTTTCAATTTTCTCGGCTTGATACGAGCATGATATATATAGCTCGTAAGTGATGAAGTAGCTCGGCGGTGAAGTTGCACCATCCAAGGTGCTTCGATTTTTTTTTTTTTTTTTTTTTTTTTTTTTTTTTTTTTTGCTGTAATTTTTAAGAAAACTATCTTGCACTGATTCCGAAAAATTTAAAATGCGGGATAGGTACAAAGCATTTCCTAATTTTAATTACGGTGAAATTTTCTTCTTTTTTTTTTTTAGTATAGCCTGTATAGCAATTTTTTTGCATTGGACAAGAAAATCAACTATTGGAAATGAAATAAATTTACAGCTCAAATAAAATGATCCCCTATATTGGCTGGCCTATATATATAAAAGAATTATCTAAAAAAATAAAGTGCAAATTCTTTTATATCTCTTTATTTTATTTCATTTTTTTTATATGAAAAATTAAAAGAAGGTAATGGAAATAAAATAGATAATGACATCAAATTTCTGTTATTCACAAAACTATACAGGGAATAAGTGAAATTTTTTAACCTTACCTCACATATGACAAAGAAATTATTTTTATGTAATTTTTAATGTAAATATTATGCTTATGGATTCAGGGTAATTTCATTTTTATTTATAAATTTTGTATAATTTTTTTTAAGAAAAATATTGTACATTACCAATGCTGGAAAATTTTTAAGGCATGCATTTATTACTATTATTATTAGGGTATTTGACAGAAGAAGAATCTTTTTTGAATTCCTAATTTTGTTTTACATTTTTTTTCTCTTTTAGTCGTTGTATTCGAATAGTTCTATTTTTTACAACTCTTTGATACGATACGAATAAAATAAATTTGCAGCTCAATTAAATTCCCTTAAAACAACAATTAAAATAAATTCCCTATAAAACAACACAATAATTTGCAAGTTTTTCTTTTTTCTATTATTTCTTAATTTTTTTAGATATAAATTTAAATTTGATACAATTAAGTCTCCTTAGAAAAAAAAAATCTTATTGCTATTTAATGATTATTTACAATACGTAACAATAAGTGCGGACATTTTTCATTTGTGTACCAATTAACGCTTTATGACTTCTATGATTTCATAATAATGCTATATTTTAATTGCGTTTGAACAATAATGTATAAATATAAAAAATAATAATAATGATTTGTGTAAAACTTGAATAAAGTGCTTTCACCATTTATATATTACTTTAATGCAATTTTGGTGTAATGAATCATCAAATATTGAATTGTTTAATTTAAATGGCAATAAATATTTTCCTATAGGCATTTATCAACATGATAAATTTATTATTTATTTATTAAACACCAAGGTGTACTTATACATATTTATATACATATTTATATAGGTCTACATTTTTGCATATTGACTTAATGATAGGGTCCGAGATGGACAATGAAGTAAGTGGTACCTAGTACATAGGCCACTACATAATACACATACACATTTATCATTACACTTGTGAAATTCTTTAATTTGACAGATTACATGGTGGAAACCATGCACCGCATAACGACATGCCTGTCTGTACAGTTTGGGCCTTTCCACCCATTAATATTAAATGCAGGGGTATTATAGAAGGCCAGGCTGATATCTTCAGTTTTACTTAGTCTATCCTTAACAAATTTAATGTAATTATCTGTTTTTAACAATTTAAATTTCACTTGTAGTTCCGTTACAAATAACTCCTCCCCTGCTAGCTCGTAAACCAGCCTTGTCGTTGTGAATTTGCAAGACATCACTATAATTGCATTCTATCTCAAACCAACTCTCTCAGAAATTGATGTTTGGGAAATTGTATTATCAGCTTTCAGTCAAGTTCCTAAAGACAAAACTATTTTATTATTAGGTGATTTTAACTGTAGAATGGATATTGTGAATGAGAAGGGGAAGGCTATCTCAGTGAATTGATGGGTACGATTAATCTGGTGTTACTTAACTCGCCTCAAGATAAAACTTATGTTTCTCATAATGGATCCAGTACCATTGATTTATTATTTTATGACCCGTCAAAATTCAAAAATACATCCGTTGTTTTTCCATCCTTATCTGCAACAACTTTACGTAAACATCTCCCTTTAATTTTTAACTTAACTTGTAATGGTAAGAACATACCTGTTCAAATTGCTAATAAACATGATAAATTTATGAAAGATATAAAATAATAATACTAATAAAGGCAGACCCCCCCCCCCCCCTCATTTAACAATATTTACTGTGTGAACTATACTCTACAACTATAAATAACATAACTATATATACTTACACTCAAACAATTAGTCTCTATAACAATAGTCTATTTATAAAAAAAGGAAAATATTAAAAATATTTATGTATTATATAACCCCACATTTATAAATTTTCCAGCATTGGTAATGTACAATATTTTTCTTAAAAAAAATTATACAAAATTTATAAATAAAAATGAAATTACCCTGAATCCATAAGCATAATATTTACATTAAAAATTACATAAAAATAATTTCTTTGTCATATGTGAGGTAAGGTTAAAAAATTTCACTTATTCCCTGTATAGTTTTGTGAATAACAGAAATTTGATGTCATTCTATTTTATTTCCATTACCTTCTTTTAATTTTTCATAAAAAAAAAATGAAATAAAATAAAGAGATATAAAAGAATTTGCACTTTATTTTTTTAGATAATTCTTTTATATATATAGGCCAGCCAATATAGGGGATCATTTTATTTGAGCTGTAAATTTATTTCATTTCCAATAGTTGATTTTCTTGTCCAATGCAAAAAAATTGCTATACAGGCTATACTAAAAAAAAAAAGAAGAAAATTTCACCGTAATTAAAATTAGGAAATGCTTTGTACCTATCCCGCATTTTAAATTTTTCGGAATCAGTGCAAGATAGTTTTCTTAAAAATTACAGCAAAAAAAAAAAAAAAAAAAAAAAAAAAATCGAAGCACCTTGGATGGTGCAACTTCACCGCCGAGCTACTTCATCACTTACGAGCTATATATATCATGCTCGTATCAAGCCGAGAAAATTGAAAATCATGCGTTTTACGTATGTAATATAATTTATTGTTTTGCTTTAAATAAAATGAACAAAGAGCATGCAAAATCACAACAAAAACACTGCATATCCCACACAGCACTGAATGACCTTTAGATATCCTACGTATATCCCAAAATATATCCCATTTATCTCCGCTGAAGGTCCACAGAAAATCCAAATGTCCCGCCCGCTGGAATATACCATGTAGATCTATGGGATATATTAAAAAAAGTACATTTAATGTTAAATTAAATGCGATATGATAGAAAAAATTTGGGGGTTTTGGGGGGTGGGGGGTATATAGGCAATGTATTTTTCTTTAACTTTGTTTTCAGTATTTTCCCAATTTTACATGGGCAAATAATAACCCCCAACCCCCCCCCCCCCCCAGGTCTGGGGAAGTGCTATTGGTGTGCGGTGTGCGTGCCCAAGTCCGAAAATATTAATGACTTGTCAAAGTTGTGTGATTTCATTTAACATGGGCAAACCCCCAACCCTCCCCCCCCCAGGTCGGGGGAAGGGCTTTTGGTTTTTGCCCAAGTCAGAAAATATTCATGACTTAAAGTTGTGTGTCTTCCACTGAGACACGAAATTGAAGGATATAATATGGATATTCGGAGGATATTATTACCACAACTTTTCAGTCTGACTTAAAAAGTTAGAGATGGATTTTCAAAATTAAATTAAGTTAATTAATTATTAAAATTGTAGTTGTTTTATGATTTGAATTGTTTGCTTATAATTAAATGCACAAAACCCATACTTTATACTATTTTAAAATTAATTATTTAGCACGATATAAAAAAATTAGCATCATTTAAAATTCACAAATAAACGCTGCCCCCTGGTGGATATACCTATGGATATTTGGATATTTTTGGGATATCTAATAGATATAAAGAATTTAAAATATTAAAGTGACTAAAAAAATCAAATAGCATGAAATATAACTTTTAGGTAAATAAATTCATAACATATATCATAAAATCTCTCAATAAAACTAATTTTGTGAGTGAAATTTTATATATCCACTCTTGCATATTCTATGGATATACCAGTGGATATAAAAAAATTGCCCCAAAATATATTTATTGATTAAAATTATAAATAAAACATAATATAATTGTCAGCTCATGAGAAAAACGGGTTGAAAATAAGTAGATAATTAATTTTGGATTTGTTTTTTTATATCCAAGCTAAATATCCCATAGACATTCAAGGTTCATATAAAATGGACGGGATATATTTTGGATATTGGGATATCCAATGAATATCTATTGGATAAACCGTGCTGTGTGGGATTACCGAAAATTAACTAAAGCAAAATAAAAAATCATAATTTTGTCGCCTCTAGATTTAGTTGCTTTGCGAGTTTAAATGTTAACGTAATTTACAAATATAAAGATCGAAAATCGGTTAATATATAATTAATAAGTTCCACATTTATCTTAATCTAGTAATTTCTTTAAAAAGTAGAAAACAGCTCGAGAAAATCGTAATATTTATCGCAAAACTCATTCCCAGCTGATGGCGGGCTGAAATGTTCAAAATCGCGCATGCGCAGTAGTGAAGATTTTTCGGGATACTTAACGTCTCGTATAGTCACTTTATAATTATGTAAATAGCATTGAATAGAAATTTAAATAAAATGTTACTTTATGCCGTTTGCAATACACTACATACTGGTATTTATATTTAGAGATGTGAGACATGCAGCCGCATGCAGCCGTTTCCATAAATTCATATACATACAATGTATCATTATGTACGGTGCAGTATATCTTATTATTATAAAAACCCTCAATAAATATCATATCAAATATACTTATGTTGTTATACATACATTGTGTAGGATATACGTACGATGCATTATTCGGTAAGTGTGGTACGTACGTGGCTCACAAGAGATGAAGAGAGTCTTGGCTTGGCTTGGCTTCGGCCAAGTCAAGAGCCTCTGCTACAACATATACATACTATGTACATACTGCATATAACTATAGTGAACAAATAGTCTAATATATAATTTAAAATTATCATTCATCCATCCACTGTTAATTACCCACCACCACAATTCCATTGTAAACAACTACGAATGTAAACGTTAGCGTTTCCTACACAATGTAACAACATAACGCTCTGACTGCACCCAAAGGTCATACTTGCATTTCAAGGTCGTCTTACAAAAGGCACTTGCATTACTTGCATTTTTGTCCAGTATAACAAAGGGCATACTTGCACTCGGTTTTACATGTTCAGCTTATGGCGGATGTGCATGCAGCATCGAAAGAACAGTAGTCAAATGCATAAGTATGCCCTTTGAGTGCAAGTAACCAAAAGCAAGTACGCCCTTTGAGTGAAGGTAGCCAAATTCAAGTACGCATTTATTAAGCAGATTTGATATTATATTTATTAAGGGTTGTTACATTATGTATGGTAAAGGGACCAGTTTTTGGCAGACCCCCAGTTTTCGGCACTTTATTATTTTTTTTTTGTGGAAAAACCGCCCACAGCTGAGCTTAGAGAAAAATCATGGAGGTAGGGGAGGTTTATATGTATGACATAAAAAATCATCAGCTCTCGGAATTGCATTTTTCAGGGTTAAAAAAAAATGTTAAAGTAGGCTGCCGAAAACTAGTTAGGGTGCCGAAAACTGGCCCCTTTACACTATCTATGTACTGTATCATATTATGCATATATAGTATCATATTATGTATGTATGTATCATAAATGTACAATTTTGAAGTGTAAGAAGTGCCCCCCATTCTTGTGGGTAAAATATTTTGTTTGAAATAAGGTGATTTCAAAAAGTTTAACTTGTCATACTTCACAGATATGTTATACTAATGCTGGTCTATACAATTATCCATCAATTTTACACTCTTTTGTTATTTTACTTGAGAGAAATTTAACCATAGTTTGTACTCATAATTTCTCAAATCCTCACCAAAATTGGCGTATTAAAGGCGTAGAACACCTTGAACAAAAACTTGGCCGGAGTCATTGATTTCTAATTTATTTTACATTTAAGAAATAGCAGCTGCGGGTTAATGACGTCACAGCTTGTCTGTTTCCACTTGCATGAACTAGTGAGCTGTGACGTCGCAAACCCGCAGCTGTCATTTTGTGAATGAAAAATAAATTAGAAATCAATGACGCCGGCCAAATCAACGTTAATATTTAGGTATATGTTAGGATATTAAATATAGTTTTTGTTCAAGGTGTTCTACGCCTTTAAGACTTTACCATTAGATTTACATGTAATATTAGCAAGCGATATACTGGAACCACAAGTGCATTTGTCTTAAGGGTGTGGTGTGTACGCATGACATCACTCTGAGTGCTTCTCGATGCTCTTCTTGAGCAATGAATAACATTGCTCAGCATAGGACAAACATAGTTTTTGGCTATTTTCTTTGGAAAATTAGCTATTTTTTGGTTATTATTATTTTACTTGCATACTTGAGGTATACTAATTCAACCTGTTAACAGCATCAATGCTCTCAAAAAAAGTGCGAAGTATTTTTAAACTGGCAAAATGTGCTATTTTCCTATACCGGCCAATGTTATTTAGTACTCACTTATGACGTCGACTTTAACATGAACGTAACCACCCTATATAATATCTATTTTTTCTTCTCTAAATATTTATCACTCACAGCAAATGTCTTGCCATTCAAATTTGTACATAGAAGATTATGATATGTAATAGTACTGTACATTAGTTTAAATGAATGCTAATTCTTTATCATATGTGTATAGAGTATGTACTCACTATTATTTAATATTTTTCAGATATTTCAACAAGATGGAATTTGTAGAAATAAAAGAAGAACAAGATTTATATGAAAGAGAAGATGAGGATGCAGAACAAGATTCCAACGATGTAGATAATAATATGATAAATGAAGATTCTAATATTTGTGACACAATATTACAACCACAGCTAGAATATTCTAATGATGCAATGTTACCACTAATACCTAAAATTGAAATGGAGGAAAATAATGAAGTGGAAGAAAATAACGAGCAACAACAGGGTAAGAATAATAGAATTATTGTGGGTTATTATAATATTTCCATGAATGAAAATCTTTATTGACAAATCATCTATTTTATACATACATACATACATACATATCATGACGCTATAAATCCCTTTCGGGGTAAGCCAACAACACAGATGTTTTATCCTGACCCAGTGATAGACCTCCACAACTTCCTATCCTGACATACTTCACTTGCTTCCGCCAGTCTCATACCTTGTTTCATACATTTCCTTTTGCATTTCATACTGCGTACATTCTTATTTTTCAAACATCTTCCAACCACCTCAGACCATGATGTTTTAGGCCTGCCTCTATCTCTCCTTCCATCCACTCTACTATGAAATACCTGCTTTGCTATTCTTTCATCACCCATTCTCTCAACATGACCAAACCATCGTAATACACTGTTCTCATACTTCTCAGTCACAGTTTCTTTTACTCCACATTTCTCCAACACCCAAGTATTCCTTACCCTATCTAATCTTGTTTTACCACACATACTTCTGAGAAAACTCATACCAACAGCATTCACCCTACTCATATGCCTACTCTGACATACCCACGATTCAGAACCATATAAGATAGTTGGGAGTAAGACAGAATTGTACACTGTAAGTTTTGCAAGTTGTATTTTTTTATCTATTTATATTTTTATATAAGTTATAAATAAAAGATTATATGTTTTTAACATTATTAGAGAGAATGGGTGATGAAAGAATAGCAAAGCAGGTATTTCATAGTAGAGTGGATGGAAGGAGAGATAGAGGCAGGCCTAAAACATCTTGGTCTGAGGTGGTTGCAAGATGTTTGAAAAATAAGAATGTACGCAGTATGAAATGCAAAAGGAAATGTATGAAACAAGGTATGAGACTGGAGGAAGCAAGCAAAGTATGTCAGGATAGGAAGTTGTGGAGGTCTATCACTGGGTCAGGATAAAAAAATATGTGTTGTTGGCTTACCCTGAAAGGGATTATAGCGTCATGATATGTATGTATGTATGTATGCAACATTATTAGATTAAAAAATTGCATTTAAAACAATATTTGACATAAAAAAAATTATATAGCACACGGCCGCAGGTATAAATATCCGCGGCTGAGGCAGCCAGATTTACCGGTTCTCTTCCAGCCTTCTAGGAGGCTGGAGGTAGGGCATGAAGCTTCTCTCTCCTCGCCATGCTGATGAGTCCCAGTAAGGACAAAACAGCTGTCCATGGCTAGAGATGAGGTGCTGAAAATGACTGTGCTATGCGCAATGCTCATTCCGACTAAAACCAATATGCAAGCCAAAATTCCCCTTTTTTAATGAAACTTGCTTTCTACATAGCAATATGAGCCACTTTACATACACTTATTAATTTAATTTTGGCCTGGGCTAGAATATTTTCTCTACCTCGCGTATTGATAAGTGTAAGCTCATACTATTCCCCAATTTTTCTAATCTATCTGTGTGTTTTTCTATGAAATCTTTTTGATTAACAATATACATAAACATGGATAAATCAGTTAAAATTGGGGAATATGGGGAATAAAAGATAGCATAACCCAGCATACACTCTTCTAGTCATGTGATTTTTTTTTTTTATTATTATTTCTAAATGTACAAGTGTTTGATACAAGAGTGGCACTTTGCATTTATGTTAAAAAAAATAAATAATAAGTAAATAATCATACTCTTTTATAATGTTGGAGAATGCTTTTTTTTAATATATTAATATTATTATTTTTATTCATTCATTATTATTTTAATTCATTTTCATTTATGCATAATACGAGGGTGGGATGGAAAGTTCGCGTAGTCGTATAGAAATATTTATATTAGGACAAAACAAAAAACTATCCCTGTATTAGTGATATTTCAATAGACAAACCTCAAAATTTCATATCTCTGTGAAATTTATTAAGTGCAGGGCAGTAACTTATGTGAAGCAACGTCGGGTGCTCCAAGAAATGGCCAAAAATGTGTTGCTGACCAGCATCTAGTACGTGACATGGAAACAGAACAGTGCATGTGAAATTCGTTTTAACATATTGGAAACAATAGGGGACAATGCTTCATCATGTCCTTCAGGTTTCAAATGGGTATCTTAATTTTAGACTAGTTATGCTGACCTTTGAAGTTGACCTCTCAAAAATGGCCAAAATTGGCTCCCACTGAAGATATGATTAAAAAAGTATACAAAATTTTGGTTCAACACCAACGTATGAGATATCAGCAGATAGCTAAGACTTTGGGCTACAACATGAAATGACAAAAAGTTACGCACATACAAAAATTGAGGGTAAAAAAACTATTGGAAAAAAGTGTGCCGCAAATGGGCTATGACGACAAACCTACTTGTGGTACCTATTTTTCCAACATTTTTTTCACCCTTAATTTTTGTATGTGCATAACTTTTTTTCATTTCATGTAATAGCCCAAAGTCTTAGCTATCTGCTGATACCTCGTACGTTGGTGTTGAACCAAAATTTTGTATACTTTTTTAATCATATCTTCAGTGGGAGCCAATTTTGGCCATTTTTGAGAGGTCAACTTCAAAGGTCAGTATAACCAGTCTAAAATTAAGGTACCCATTTGAAACCTGCAGGACATGATGAAGCATTGTCCCTCATTGTTTCCAATATGTTTAAACAAATTTCACATGCACTGTTCTTTTTCCCTGTCACATACTAGACGCTGGTCAGCTGGTCCATTTTTTGACCATTTTTGGTAAAAACATTAATAAATAAAAAACGCTCTAAATTAAAAATATTTGACTTGGTACGCCAAATGATCATATGGGACGAATACTGGGTTTATTATGTAACATCTGAACCAAAGAAACAGTCATGGCAATGGAAACTACCTGTGTTAAACGTAATCAAAGAAAGCTAACTATGGAAAAAATAGGCATTTTGAGGTCCTCCCACAACCACCCCATTATAAATGCATTACGAGATGGGAGAGTGACAAAACCAAGTGCAATAGTCTCAAGGGATACTATGTCGATAATTAAGATCAGTGGTAGGTCCGAATTTTTTTTCTACATATGCGACTACGCGAACTTTCCATCCCACCCTCGTACATGAATGTTATTTCTACTGTATTAATACAGTACATGCAGACATGTACATAGCCCTCTATCAGTTTACTTGTTTACTGGGAATTTTTTAAGCTGCCACCGTGTGAGAAAAATAATTTCATTTCTTTGTACTCTACAAAGTCATTATCTAAGAAAAGAATAGGAAAACCAGCGAGAGCCTTAAAGGCGTAGAACACCTTGAACAAAAAAGTTGCGTAATATCCTAACAAACCTGAACATCAACGTTGATTTGGCCGGAGTCATTGATTTCTAATTTATTTTCCATTCACAAAATGCCGCTGCCGGACACTGACGTCACAGCTCGCCCGGTTTACTTGCGCGTGGACCAGGCGAGCTGTGACGTCAGTGACCGGCAGCGGCATTTTGTGAATGGAAAATAAATTAGAAATCAATGACTCCGGCCAAATCAACGTTGATTTTTAGGTTTGTTAGGATATTACGCAACTTTTTTGTTCAAGATGTTCTACGCCTTTAATAATCACTCAAACTCGTTATATTAGTCTTTAATCCTAAATTAACACTTTTTTTTTGTATTTCTTACAGATGAACTATTACCACTTCTATCTAACCACTTCATGCTAGTAAGTGACAATCCTTTAGAACAGGAATCATTTCAATTAGCACCAGTAAAATCCAAAAAACCTAAAGAAGACTCCATAATTCCACGAATACATAAAATAGCAGGAAAAGAAGTTGAAAAATGTCATCATTGTTTAAAATATTTTTATGGTGAGGATGTGGTTCTTCAACATTGTAAAATACATCATTATTGTAAATTCTGTAATAAGCCATTTAAAAATTATGATGATTTTTATTTACATAATTTTGAAATGCATACTGATAATGATAGTTGTGATTTATGTTCATATAAATTTGATTCATTACAAAGTAGATATATACATACAGGAGTACATACTTATGTAAATGGATATGATTATACAGGTAAAGATAGATATATAGAATGTAAAAGTAACGGTTCAGAATCTACATCTGGAAATAGTAAGGAAAAAAATAGTGAAAATTATGTATGCATATTATGTTCTGATGAAATATCTGGATCAGAAGAACATATATGTCCAAAATTAGTATGTATTGTTTGTAGTTTTAAATACAATTCAATTGATTTACTCATTGAACACATCAGAGAATTTCATATAACTAACGGTAATATTTGCAATCATTGTAATAGAAAAACACTCGAAGAAATAGATTATATTTCACATTTAAATATATGTAAAGGATTAAGACAAATTAGAAAAAATAATCAAACATATATAAAAACTAATAGTAATGATAGAAATAAATTAATATGTAAATTTTGTAATGGTAAGTATACAAAATTAAAATTCAAAAAACATTTAGAAAAAAATCATTTATGTTTATTCTGTAAAAAAACATTTTCTAATTCTATAGCTTTAGTTAAACATTTTATACGATATCATAGTCATACTAATAATGATTGTTTAGAATGTCAGTTATGTAGAAATGGAACTAAATTTTCTAGTAAAAAAAGGTTAAATGTGCATTATAAAAAACTACATTTACCTGGTTATAATAGAATTAATTGCCAAAGATGTGGAGAGTCTATTTATAATTCTCCAGCCGGTAGAAAAAAACATAAATCTGTTTGTACAGTTGTTTTGTCTAAAGGTACAAAAAAAATAATAGGTATAATATAAAGAAATTGGGACTTCTAAATGTATGGATTTGTATTGAACACAGTATTCATTCATCAACAAATATCAGGGTGAAAAATATGTTAAACTGAAATACATTTTAAAAAAGGATTCAAAAAGAGAGAAATAGAGCAGGACCACCCCTGTTGCACAGTAACCATCAGGCAACCATTATCGAATGTTGCAGAACGATTAAAAGTGTCTCCAATTTGTACCAAAATAGAACCATGCTTAAATTTGTTTGATATGAAAAAATCAATTTAAGGAAAAAACCATCGCGGTTAGGATCAATGATAAAGAAAAGGATAGAAAAACCAGCAAGGGCCTTACCACAGTAGAAGTTCTATGGAGAGGTCGAGGTCTTGCATGGCACAGTATAATGTTATAAAAGTTTCTTTATAACTTGAGAGCTTTCGTCATATGATAATGACATTATCAATCAAAAGAGAAAATTACTTGAGCACATCACTGAGCAGTGTCTTGTCTTGTACTGCCGTGTTATGCTCTTGCTGGTTTGGAGTTGGTGGAGAGGGGTGGGGGTGGAGTAGGGAATCTGGGAAGGAGTGTGAATGAGTGAGGGAAGGAGTGAGTGAGGGAAAGGGAAAAGGTGGGGAGGGGAGCGGGAATAGGGTATATTTTTGAATATGTTAGCGAATATTAAGTCCAGGCAGCCCTTGGGCTTTTCTGGATCTTAATATATGTTGATATGCTAATTCATATTGTCGTAATGTCGCATAGTTGGCTGGGCCCGGAATAGTGCGAAGTATTGTTGATTTATAACATAATTGGAAATTTGATATGCCATGAGAGGCCGCATGTTCAGCCACAGGTTTTTCCATCTCATTGTTTTTTACGGATTGTCTGTGGCCATTCATGCGGTCTCTCGCTTTTTGTGTGGTTAAGCCTATGTAAAATGCTTGACATTTTTCCTGTTGGCCTGTGGTGGGGTTGGTGGTATGTTGGGTACATTCAAGTTTGTAGATTACGTTTTCTGATGTGCAAGTATTGTGGCCGTGGATAGGGTATGTGAGGTTGGTGACGGGACTTGTAAACGTTTTGCTGGGGATTTGAGTGATGCATGTATCGCATCTCCTTCCTCTGTTGCTCTGTTTGCCGTTGTTTTGACAGGGGAAAGATCCACTAGGTAGGGGCTTGGGTTTTGGTGTGGGATCAGTATGGGATAAGATTGCTTTAATATTTGGTGGTTGACGGAATGCTATTGGTGGTATTTTTGGTAACAGTAGGTTTGTTTCGGTGGTGGCTAGAATGGGGTGTGCATATTGTAACATCTGTCTGATTTCTTTTTCTAATTTGGGGTGATACGTTGTGATGAAGGGTCGGATAGATTGATTGTCATTATTTGTTTTAATTTGGTCACAAGGTGTTTTGTCGCCCAAACTAAATCTATTGGCAGCTTTTGCTATTTGTTTCTCCACCAGGTGCTTGGGGTAGCCTCTGGTGGAGAAAGCTGTAGTTATGCTGTCAATATATTTAGATTTGGTTTGGTCTGTGTTTGGGATGCGGTTGCCTCGGCATGCTAAGCTAAAGGGAATGGAGCGGATAGTCCTCGGGGGGTGACAGCTATTGTAGTGGAGGTATTGCATGTGGTTAGTAGGTTTTATGTGGATTGAGGTGATAAGTTTACCGTCATCAATGTTGATGTCAACATCGAGGAAGGTGGCTGAATTAGGTGATGTGGAGTGAGTGAATTTTAGGCAGGAGAATTTGTTGAGTTCATCTAGGAATTCATGAAGTGGGCCGATGCCATGTTGCCAAACCATGAATATATCGTCTATGAATCTCTTCCATAGGTGCGGTTTATACTTCTGTCTCCCCATGAACTCACACTCGAGCAGACCCATGGTAAGGTTAGCATAAGATGGGGCCATCCTTGTGCCCATAGCCGTACCACACTTCTGCTCGTAAATAGCAAAAGCTGCCAATAGATTTAGTTTGGGCGACAAAACACCTTGTGACCAAATTAAAACAAATAATGACAATCAATCTATCCGACCCTTCATCACAACGTATCACCCCAAATTAGAAAAAGAAATCAGACAGATGTTACAATATGCACACCCCATTCTAGCCACCACCGAAACAAACCTACTGTTACCAAAAATACCACCAATAGCATTCCGTCAACCACCAAATATTAAAGCAATCTTATCCCATACTGATCCCACACCAAAACCCAAGCCCCTACCTAGTGGATCTTTCCCCTGTCAAAACAACGGCAAACAGAGCAACAGAGGAAGGAGATGCGATACATGCATCACTCAAATCCCCAGCAAAACGTTTACAAGTCCCGTCACCAACCTCACATACCCTATCCACGGCCACAATACTTGCACATCAGAAAACGTAATCTACAAACTTGAATGTACCCAACATACCACCAACCCCACCACAGGCCAACAGGAAAAATGTCAAGCATTTTACATAGGCTTAACCACACAAAAAGCGAGAGACCGCATGAATGGCCACAGACAATCCGTAAAAAACAATGAGATGGAAAAACCTGTGGCTGAACATGCGGCCTCTCATGGCATATCAAATTTCCAATTATGTTATAAATCAACAATACTTCGCACTATTCCGGGCCCAGCCAACTATGCGACATTACGACAATATGAATTAGCATATCAACATATATTAAGATCCAGAAAAGCCCAAGGGCTGCCTGGACTTAATATTCAAAAATATACCCTATTCCCGCTCCCCTCCCCACCTTTTCCCTTTCCCTCACTCACTCCTTCCCTCACTCATTCACACTCCTTCCCAGATTCCCTACTCCACCCCCACCCCTCTCCACCAACTCCAAACCAGCAAGAGCATAACACGGCAGTACAAGACAAGACACTGCTCAGTGATGTGCTCAAGTAATTTTCTCTTTTGATTGATAATGTCATTATCATATGACGAAAGCTCTCAAGTTATAAAGAAACTTTTATAACATTATACTGTGCCATGCAAGACCTCGACCTCTCCATAGAACTTCTACTGTGGTAAGGCCCTTGCTGGTTTTTCTATCCTTTTCTTTATCATTGATATGAAAAAATGATCATTTTTACGAATTTTGTTATGGTTCCAAAATGGTTCCGGAACCGTTCCGAACTATTATGCAACAATCCAGGCCAAAATAAAACCATTTGTGCAACAGGAGAGATTGGTCATAAGATTATGTTGGCCAATTGAGGGATTCACAGCATTTTAGTACTTCTGCAAAATTTATGTGCACACTATTAAAATTAAAACGTGTATTTTCCTCGCTTCCTGCTATTGAAACATTTACAGTATTTGCAACACCTGCTATTAGTATACCTGAGTAAGCTAGGCCTATTGAGATGTTTCAATAGTAGAGGTGTGACAAAAATTGTATATTATGTTACAATAGTAAGGAGCTTGGAAAGTACACACGTTTCAATAATGTGCGCGCAATATTTGTAGAGCTATGAAAATGTTGTATAACCCTCAAAATACTAACTGGACCGTTGGAATTTTGAGTCCTTCAGGGTTAAATTATGCACCTTGCATTGATCCCTTTACAATCGTTTATGCCCCTAAAAGACCAAAGAGTGACCAAACTGACCAAAGAGTGGTCCTCTGGGTCTAAATTGCTAATGCCTCCAACTAGCCAATCCACCCCTGGAATTGAAGAAATCATCAAGGGCCTTACCATAGTAATGTGTCGTATAGTTCAGTGAAAATCCTGTTAACTGTACAACTATTTTACCTATGGTTTTCTTTTCTCTGTCATTTTCTTTTAAATGTATCATACCTAAATGTGATGATCCATAATATTTGAAATGTGTATTATATTTCTTTAATGGAAATCATGACCATATATTTACTCAACAATTTAAAATATAACATAAAAAATCCTTTTGATGGGAGAGAATTTTTAGTGTACTTGAATATCGTGATTTTTTTAATTGTATGAAAAATGGGATATCTTTTTATATGTTGTTTATATATATACCTATTTTCTTAAAAATTGCAAATTCAAGTTTTTTAGTACGACGAATATGCAATAAATTTGCTATACCTTGTAAATATAGTATAATATTTGATGTATAAATATCCAGTGTTTTTCTTAAAAATTGCAAATTCAAGTTTTTTAGTACGACGAATATGCAATAAATTTTGCTATACCTTGTAAATATAGTATATAATATTTGATGTATAAATATCCAGTGTTTTTTTTATATATTATATTATATAATGTGATCTTGAAAATAAAAGCATAATTATAAGTATTTAATGTTTGTGTATTTCTACCCTTGTGTTTCTCTTTTTAATGGTAATATATAAATTATAATTAGAGTTCTTGCAGTTTACAAGTATATATTTATTTGAACAATTAATTATAAATTAACTGCAACGGCAAACGAGAGCAATTATAAAAAAAAGGGTGTTAGATTTTTATTTGTACAAACTTCAATATCGAACAATATATAGACAAATTCAATTTTGCCATTTATTCTGAATCTATTCGAGAGCCTCCAGAAGAAAATCAAACTCAACATTTAAAATAAATAGCAAACATCGATCAGTATTATTAAATAAGAATCTGCCATGTCCAATGTCCCAATCAAAGAGGTTATAATGGGTTATAATTATAATAACTCCTAATCGGACATTGAAGAATCTGAAAATGTTTTAAAAATTCTAATTTCCCGCTTTCCAAAGACGCAACGAAATTCATTCATAAAAATAATAAAAATGGCTGCTAAAGTAGAGGTAGAGATTACGAGAACGTGTTTATCGCTGTTAATGCGAGATAATGCTCTCAGTGATGGAGACCAGGTAATTAAATGAATTTATAAATATTTATTTACAAAAATGCATATTAATTTAAAAATGTTAATCATTAACTATCACAGGATGACTTTGAAAACATCGCGATGTCACAAACGACGTCATAATGTTTTCACTTTTTCAGATATTCTTTGAATGTCAAATTTGACATTTTAATAATTATCCAGCAGCTTTTTTTTTACTTTAATTAAAAAACTTAATGTTAATATTTAATTATTTTGAAAACAATAAATGATGAGTTGGGTATTTTGATACGAATTTTGAATGCATAACAACATTACTCTATGTACGTATGCATTGCATATGGCATTGACCTTGCATATTTTGTTAAAGGGGACAGATCTGCAGTTGCCAATTGCCATTTCTCTTAACACGCTCAAGAATTCAATTACATCGCTGTTATATATTGTTTTTTTGTATGTTTCAGGAAGGATTCTTGTTTGGAGAAATAACACGTACTAAAGGTCGTAATATTAGTGACCATGATGTGGGAGAAATTACTGAAACTACCATGATCAGTAAGTTAATATCCCGCCAATTTAAAAGAAAACATAAAATAAATTTGTCACTTAAATAGCTTAAATATTTAGATTGAAGTTGTCTTATTTCAATCATTCTAATGAGAAAGCCCCTAAAATTATTAGTTTATTATTATTATTTTATGCTATTACATACACTACCCTGTCTACACGAACGTACAAAATAAGTACGTAACTTGTAAGTAACTTGTACGTAAAATCTGACCTCAGTGTTCATGTCTTTGAATGGCATATGGGCAAACAATAGCTCAGTTTTTTTCTGGAGCAAGTGTGTAAATTTTATTATTGGTATTTATTTTTATAGTACTCCTCTGGACAAAAGTTTCCGAACAGGGCTGCAGTGGCTGCATGTGTTTTCTCATAAAGATGGCATAGTGTGGTTGCAGGTTGTCTAAACATATCATTCAAAAACTTTTGTTCAGAGGTGTACCTTGTATTACCATCTAGTGGGGTGACTTTGGTCTACTAGGATGACTGACCAAATTTACAAAAATATTTACTCACAAACTAAAGCTCATATAAACTTGAAACAAAAACTTTTCAAAAGATTTTTGCTTTATCTTTTAATTTTTGTTTCACATTTCTATGAGCTTTAGTGAGGGAGTAAATACTTTTTAAAAATTTGGCTAAAGTCACCCTACTTGAAATAATCAAAGAAAAGGATAGGAGAAATTAACAAGCGCCTTACCACGATGAGGTCCGTAGCTTGGTGAAAATCTTGATGGCACAGCTTACACAAATATTTACAAGTTAACTAAGACTCTAACTACAAGTTAACTATACACTCTAAGCAACTGAAGAAAAAGGTTGTTGTCCTTGAAACGTCTTAGTTAACCTGTAAATATTTGTGTAACCTGTGCCATCAAGATTTTCACCAAACTACGGACCTCATTGTGGTAGGGCGCTTGTTGGTTACTCCTATCCTTTTCTTTGATTATTAATTCAAACCGAAATGGTTTTAACCTTTCCTTATTAATTATACACTACTTGACAGTAAAGTACAAACACAATCAAATATAGTGTTTGTATGTATAGAGACTAGATCTTCTAAATTATTTTTGCATACATACATACATAACATGACGATATAATCCCTTTCGGGGTAAGCCAACAACACAGATGTTTTATCCTGACCCAGTGATAGACCTCCACAACTTCCTATCCTGACATACTTCACTTGCCTCCTCCAGTCTCGTACCTTGCTTCATACACTTTCTTTTGCATCTCATACTACGTACATTCTTATTTTTCAAACATTTTCCAACCACCTCAGACCATGATGTTTTAGTCCTGCCTCTATCTCTCCTTCCATACACTCTACTATGAAATACCTGTTTTGCTATTCTTTCATCACCCATTCTCTCAACATGACCAAACCACCGTAACAAACTGCTCTCATACTTCTCAGTCGCAGTTTCTTTCACTCCACATGTCTCCATCACCCAAGTATTCCTTACCCTATCTAATCTTGTTTTTAATTCTTATTATTACAGAAATCACTTCCCACATGTGTATGCCACAAGCTTGTTCTTTCTATACTGGAGTCGGTTTAATTGACCATGAAAAAATCACTAAAACCCTGGGTCCTTTCAAGCAGGTACGTTTAAACAAAGGCTTTACGAGTTTGCTAGGTTTTGTGATGTCATTGTATGAACGTAATATTCAATTTAAAAAAATTACAGAATCTAGTTGGCTACTTTGACTTCAAACGTGAAACTCCACCAGAACTTGGCACAAGAACTTCATTTCGTATGGCAACAATGTTTAGAGAGCTGAATAACTGGTCCATTGAAAATATACCTACTAAAGATGAAGATATATTTAATCCATTAACGATGATGATCTTACGTCAGTTCCATTCAGACAACAAAGCAATCCTCAATAATACTTATTGTTTTTATATCAACAAAGGCAGGCAAGTAATTTAAATAAAAATGTCATTTTATCAAGGAAAATTTACTATGAAGTATCATTCACATGGAGTGAAAACCTAACGTCCGTCGACGGGTAAACAAAGTTGAAAATGTATTGTTGCAACTTGTTTATAATGTAAAAAAAAAAAAAAAAAAAACCTTTCACATGGTTTTAAAACTGACAGATACTGACGGGCAAAGCTGGCAACACCCAGCTTTTCTACCCAACCGTATCCTTCAAAATGACGGGAACTGACAGATAGCGACGGGTGCATGTGAAGTGAACGGTTGCATTTGTTTACATAAGCGCAGCTCCATCCATCAGTATCCGTCAACAATAGTGCATGAGAAAGGGGCAATATGTTTATAATAGCGCAGCGCGGTCTGACAGTTTTCCATGCATGTGCAGTAATGCAAAAAAAAAAAAAAAAAAAAAAAAAAAAATCGTATGTGAAACAAACAAATTTGTGTAACCGTCAGTTTCCGTCAACATCCGGTGATGTAAAATTTTTGCTCCATGTGAATGATACTTGAGGGTTCATTTCAGTTGGGCTAGGAATTATTTTCTTTTTCACGCTTTTCAGCTGAAAGCTCATCGTCTCCCATTAGAACACTTCATAAGTATAAGTACACCATTGGTGTTTAATAAATAATAAAAACTTTAATTAGAACACTTTAAAAAGGAGGTTAAGTAAAAAGAAATTAACAAACATAAAAGCTCAACAATAACTCATTGCTATCAAATGACTTTGGTTGGTTTCAAATGCTTTCTTAAAATGGAATGAAGCAGCTAGTAGTATTATTAATGTTGAAGTTTGTGTTATAGCTTTCTAAATCTTCAAAGCTGTCATTTTCTTGAATGTCAAATTGTTTGGGGGGAAAAATGTTATATTATTTGAAATCCAGAAAAACAACAGCTTTAAGGCTCAATACACTACATAAACAAATTTCAGCTTTAAGAAAAAAAGAAAAAAAATTAGCCCTAATTATTATCAAGGAAGATGTATACATATGATTTTTCTTCAATGTAGAAGTCATTTAATAATAGTTAATGGTATGTTCCAGGTCAATGGAGAAAATTGGCAGCAAAATCCCTAACCTTGGAGACACTTCAAACAGACCCTACATCAATGATCCACCAGTTAGAGGCGTTGATGAAATTTTGAAGAAAGAACTGTAAGTTTAAATAATAACTTTAAATTGTGAAAGAACATTGTTGACCCTGTTCATTTGCTCCCAAAAATGCTTGATTCCATTAAAGCATTATTATTAAATTATTTTTAGCAGAAGAAAAAAAAAAAAAAAAAGAAAAAAAAAAAAAAAGACGAACATCAAAGTAATTCAAATTTTTAACCCATTGAAATACAAATTTTAAGTTTTTGGTTTAAATTACGTATGCACTTAAAGTTAGTTTCAAGAAAAATATCAACATTATTATTGGATAGCAATTTTTAGTCACGTGGCATAACTTTAAAAAGTAATAAAAAATACATCCACTTTCCAGAGTTGGAAAAATTATTTAAAATAAGTTGTACCTCGCGTAGAGGTTTGATAGAAAAAAAAATGATAATAACTGTCAAAGAACTGATCTTACTATAGCAAGGAATAGAGTAGTGGGAGAGGGGAGAGAAAGCACCTGAAATGGTTTATATGTGCACTCAAAACTTTAAACATTTCTAACTTTCAAAACCTTTTGTTAAAAAAAAAAAAAAAACTAAATAATTACTGTATCATTTTCTCAAAATTTTGTTTACAGTGGCTCACGCATACCTACCACCATACCAGAGCAAATGCCTGTAGTAAAGACTCACAATTCTTTGCTGAAAGAACTGAAGAAAGCTGGCGAAGCTGTGGACTTGGCAGAGTCCAAATATCGTGAAGTGAATGATAGACTGAGGAAAGTTCAAGAACACAAGCAGCAATTAAAGCAGCTCATTGTTGGTAAGACGTCAGGGGGGAAAAAAAATACTGTAATAAATAAACGTTTGACATTAAAAGCGTTAAGACCATGTCATATAAGTGTGAACAAATAACAAAATTAATATGCTTCATGGGACCAAGTTTTTTTTTTCTTTTGTTGTTGTTGAGGGAATGAGGATAGAAATTGACATTTGATTAACTAATTCCCCACAAACTTGAAAGGTTTAGAATTCAAATGTTTATGTCGATGATTATTGGAAAACTTTGAAAATTGACTAATAAAGGAACAACTGGTTGAGGCCGACTTTAAGCGATTTCGGTCACATCCGCTTCCGTTTTTCCTTCCTACGCATGCACAGTAAGTTGAAATGGAAGCGGATGTGAGCAAAATTGCTTATAGTCGGCCTCAAAACCATCGTTCCTTTATTATTCAATTAAAGAGGCGGAGGGTATTTGCAAAAGTCTCAAATAAGCAGTGTTTAAAATATCCCTTAATAAATAAATATTTGAGTCCACTAGTTTCAAAACCCACTTCTTCCATTTTCAATAGAGGTGAGTTTCTTATGACATCACTATCAGGTATGATCTCACCTTTGTTAAAAATGAAAAAAGCGGTTTTTAGAACTAGTACTCATTCGTTTATGGAAAAAAAAAAAAAAAAAAAAAAAAAAAAAAGGTATAGCTACAGATTTTTAGAAACAAAATAACATTTATAAGAGTTTTTTTTTTTTTTTTTTTTTTTTTAGGCCTGATTTCCTTTTTTATGGTTTTACAAAAATATCCTTAAAATTTTTACTGGAGTTAAAAATAAATATTGAGAGATTGCGTACTTTTAACTGATTTGTGTTTTTCATGTTAACAGGAATCAAGCAAGCCAAATCTGTAGATGATCATGACGAATTGAATGATCTAATTTCCCAGGTACCTCCTATGTTAACTCCAACTAAACATTCTAAAATAAAGAAGGAGGATTCAAATCAACAGGTATGAAAAATTTAAAAATACAAATAATTTGTTACGTGATTTTAAGAAATTCAATTTAAGTGAAAAAAACAATGTGGTTAGGATAAATATTAAAGATGTAGTCAACAATGTTTTTTTTTTTTTTTTTTTAATAGTGATCATCATGTTATTAAACCTCCCAAAACAAGATCTCAAAATTATAATTGTCAACGTGCTGAGTGCAAAAGCCATTACAGCAATCCCAAACCTATGTCACAGCTAAAACTGTCATGCTAGCTTGATGCGAGTGGGAGTTATGCCTACAGATACATACTTATATTATAGGCTATAGATAAAGATAATAGTAACTCTAGCTTGTGTCAAGCTAAAATAAGAGCAAGTCTAAGCTGTGACATAGGCTTCCGGTCGCTGTAATGGCTTTTGCTCTCACAAAATCAAGTGCGTCAAATGTCAGTGCGTTAATAATTAAAATTTTGAGATCACATTTTTGGGAGGTTTAATAACAAGATCACTATTAAAGAAAAAATAAAAACCCTTGAAGTTCTATGGAGCTGTTGAGGTCTCACATGGCACAGAGTTTAGTATAGGCCTAATGTCCGAGATCTTTTTTCATGGTAATGAAATTATCAATCAAAGAAGAGAATTACTTGAGCACATCACAACTAGGCAGTATAAGACTACACAACACTGTGATGTGCTCAAGCAAATCTCTTCTTTGATTGACAATGTCATTACAATGACGAAAGATATACAAGCAGTCAACTCTGTGCCACAATTTCCCACCCCAATTTTTCAAATCTATTTTTGTGTTACTGTATCATTTTTTTATCAATCAATTATTGTAAATTTAATTTCTTTTGTTAATTGTTATTATTTTTATCATATTGTTTTGTTTTTTTCAATAACATTACATTTTTAAATTTTAGAGTGCATCCAAAACTTCCAAGCTTTGTGCAGCAGAAGAAAATATTACTGCCCCACGAGAAAATGTTACCATAAGATCTAAAGCTCTTGGACAAGCTAATGTTAAATGTAAACAAGAAATAGCTGATAGTCCTGAAAATTCAGAAAATACTGAAGTACCAACATCACCTGTTTTATCAGGGAAGAGAAGTGCAAGAAACAGAAATAGCCGTCGAAACATGCTTTAATTTTTTTTTTTCTGGTACAGCTATTAAAAAAAAAAAAGTCTATTGTCGTTATGTCAATTTAAGGAAAAAACAAACTTTTGCTGTTAGGATCAATAATAAAGAAAATACGTACTAGAAATACCAGCGAGGGCCTTATCACAGTAGAAGTTCTATGAAGAGGTGGAGGTTTCAAGTAGCACAGAGTTTTAGTTTTATAAAAATTTATATATAACTGAGCTTTCATCACATTTTGTCATAGAATGGCATTAAAATATGACGAAAGCTCTCGGCTATATAAAGATTTTTATAACCCTAACTCTGTGGCATGTGAGATCTCGACCTCTCCATGGTAAGACCCTTGCTGGTATCTATTATTTTCTTTATTATTGTCATCATGTATGGAAAATTTAATTAAATGTAAAAAATACATGATATGTCTGACAATAGAATTTTAATATCTAATGCTCTTGGTTCTAGTATTAAAATGAAGATACATTTTTTACTGAGTCACTTTTGTTTTTCCGTGCTGGTATTTTAACTAATTTCATTAATTGTGTTCTCAAGAGAGTTACAGTTAGTTGCTTTGTTAGACCATACTTATGGTCCAGCCTGATATGGACATGAGACTTTAACAATGATCTAAAGTATGCAATCAGAGCTTGATCCAGTAGGCACAAGAGGGTGCTTACATGTTGGTAAGTTAAAAAAAAAAAAAAAAAAAAAGAAGAAGTTTTTAATGCAGTAAGGTGGCAGAGCAGTAGATTGGAGGGAGATTGATTCTACCAGGCTACTAGTTGAAGGCCTATGTCAACATATGTCTCCTGTTTTCCACTTGATTGTTTTCAACCCCTAGAAGACTCTGTAATATACAGTACTTTTGATACTTGTACACACAATTGTTCTAAACTTTTTTACCATTCAAATTTTGATATAGAACCAGGCAGGACAAAATTACTGCATTGAATAGTCAGTTAATAGGTTATTTTACATATCAGATACAAATGTTTTGTTGCCAGGTAGGTGTTATGCATACTTTTGTTTAGTTCGTACAGTACCCCAGGTGGCAAGCATCTCAGGCAGTTTGTGCATGTAATGCCAATAAAATTGGAGAAAGACTGTCAGCCCAGCTTGTTGGATGTGCAAAATAAGAGCACACACGACCTGGCAATAAATAAATATTTGTATTGTGATTTTTGTATAAAGTGTCTGCAATTTTATAATGCCTTACCCTATATCAAAATCAAAATTTCGAATGATAAAAAAAATATATTTTCATGGTTGTGTGTACATCAAGTTTACATGTACACTCCTCCCGAATAAATCTGACTGCTTGAGGTCAAGTTTCCCCATATGTTTAACATTTGGAAAGATTAACACTTTGGTCAGATTTATTTGGGAGGAGCGTACAAGTCTACCGCTACAGACCAGTAGCACATGTTTATCCGTGGGTAGCACTGATTTTTTTTTTTTTTTTTTTTTTTTTTGTAAAACAACAATTTAATTGTGCGTCATCCTGTCCTTGAAAACAGTATTAAAATAAGAAAAAAATGGAGATATTCTTGGGATAAATTCTTATCAAACAATACTTCATGAAAATGATTCTACCATCTGCCTTCTTACAGAATTTGAATGTTTTATTTTTTTTTATTTTTAAATTTTTTTACTAATGTGTAAGTTTCCTCTCTCAATGTGAGTCTTGATGGTCATCAGTTAAAATGCATTTTTTTAAAGTAAAATTTAAAACTTCATTTCTTCTTTTTCAACTATTAAATACAATAGTATCTCCTTTTTGTAATGTGATTGCAAAGATTGCAACACAAAAACAGATTTTACTATACAGGGAAACAGTAGTTACAATAAACCCCACATATGTTACCAGTTACTTAACTAAAAGAGCTCATAACAACATCAACATAGTTCATAGCTAATATAGTATTAAGCTATAATTTAAATATAAATCCTATCTTCATTTTAATGCAATAAAAAAATGTAAATTTTATGGATTAATGGCAAAAATATTCCAGTAAAACAAAAAATGTAAAATATTTGTATAAAGCTTAAAGCTAAAATAAAAGATATTTATTCTTAGAAAAAGCGATGCTTTTAAAAAAAATAAAAGGCTTTTATGTCACAAATTTATTAAAAATTATGACTGTGTCAGTAAATTTCTTAAAAAAGATTGATAATGATCAAAATTTATTCTTAAAAATATATAATATTATATTATTTTTGTCTACTTAATAAAAAAAAAATAATAATAATAAGATAAAAATATAAAATCATTCCTTATATTTATTATTATATGGTTGCTTAATATTGATTTCTATATTAAATACACAGTAATGCTTTTTTTCTTTTGTTTTGTTTTTAATCGCAAGGAATCCAGTTGGACTTTTGCAACACTTTATTAAAATTTACTTCAAAAAAATTATAAAATAAAATAAAAAACGATGCATTAATTTTTACCTTTTACTTTTCTTACAGAAAATAACAATCCTTAAGTAAATTTTATTAAAAGTTTTTGCAAAATGCCTATATAAATATGAATAGCTATTAAAAAAATTTATAAGTTAACATTAGGCTATTTTGGATCTGACTTGATAGCATTTCATAAAATCAAGTTTTCATTGGTTTTCATTTTTTTTTATTTTTTTTTTTTGTAATTTATTTTGTATAATAATATTGTCTTAAAAATAAACAGTGCAAAATAGCAGTTACCTATAAAAAGTATTTAACTTAACACATTGTTACAAAATATTTTATTTTATTGTTATAATATAACCCATAAATCTATGTCTCAATGGAGGTTATTGGTAAAATGCACAGGAAAAGTTCTGAAAATCATAATTTTCTATCCTCTTACATTTCAAGGCCATGTTTTAAATGTATTTTGGCACTAACAATAAGGCCAGAAATATTTAAATGAGAGTACACACACTTTTACGAGTTTCAAGCTAATAGAAAATTTTAAAGCCCTTGTCAACTTCCTTTTTTATCATTTAGAATACTAGATTAATAATTACCATACCTTATTATCCATGAATTAGAAACCACCACGTTGATTTTGAATTTATTATTATTTATTTTCATATTGACTGTTATATCACGTATCTGACGTCACAATGTACCACCGCCAATCAAAGTCACCACTCTGGTCACATGATAAATTTAAGCCCCTCCCTCAAGTTCTTTACTCCTATCACGGCCCCATCTGTACATTGTGACGTCAGATACGTGATATAACAGTCAACATGAAAATAAATGAAAATAGATTCAAAATCAACGTTTTGGTGTCTAATTCATGGATAATAAAGTATGGTAATTATCAATCTAGTATTATAAATAATAAAAGAGTAAGTTGACAAGGGCTTTAAGAAGTTTGCATAACCGTTAACCTCTATTAAATAAAATAAACACTGGGGTCTTGATTTAGTATTAATTGTTAGTTGATGGTAATTATTAAATAGACATTGTACCATAAAGGCCTGTTTACTTGAAGCAACGTTAACATTATGTAATAAATTTGATTGCATGAAAATTCAATGGTTTTATATTAAGGAGATGTATGTATTCAAATTTATTTCATATTGAAAATATTACTCAATTTGAACTGGACTTAAAAACAGTTTTAAATCCATTTTCTAAAGCAGCTCAAATTTCCATTTGTTTATATTTAGTTTTTAATCTGTTCCGAGTTTTTTTTTTTTCCCCATTCCATCCTTATACAATATATTAATAAAAGCATTAATTTTGATATAAATAAAATCTTTCAAGTGAATGAAGATGGAAAAAAAAAAAAAAAAAAAAAAAAAAAAAGAGATTTTTTTGAGGGTTATTTTCAATTACCAAAACTTAATTCTGTTGTTAAAAAGTTAATATCAGGAAAAATATATATAATTGGAAAAAGTAAGCCGTTGAAAATGCAGTTAATAAAAGTTCCTTATATGAAGAAGCCACTGTTTTGAAGCGTACTTAAATCGATTTTGGTCACATGCAAGTTTGTTTCAGCTTACTGCACTTGCAAAACAGAACGGAAACGGATGTGATTGAAATTGCTTGAAGTCGGCCTCAAAATTAGTTGCTACTTTTTAGTAATAAATAATTTCCTTCTTTTTTTAATGTTGAATAAATGACCTATATGTACATAATCCCCCCCCCCCCCCAAATGTGACTGCAGCATTCTTGTCTCCAAATTGTATATATGGGGAAACTTTTGTAATCAGTCAGATTGGGGGGGGGGGGGGGGGGGGCAGAGTGTACTAACAGTAAAGGAATAAAAGTGAAACGATCAGAAAATACATTAGCAAAATTTTATGTTATATGCAGAACTATACCAAAGATAACATAATATACACTCCATACACCATACAGGCATATATTGTGCATTAACTATATACTGTAGAATAAATAAATTAAAAATGTATGCTAGAAAAATATAGGTATCTGCATCAACTTTTCTTTTACGCCATTCTAAAATTCATAATTATCATTTAATTTTTGTTTACTTATTGCACTTCTAATTATATATAAATTTTATAAAACTAAAAAAAAATTTCTCAATTTATTCTTTAATATATTTTTATGTTTTAAGTTTATATGGCTTGCCAAAAGCTTGCAAAATATTTTTGTGAATAATAATTTTGTCCACAATTTTTTCTTTGTTATTTATAATATAAATTATGGTAATTAATTTTTGTTACTATATAATTTACTTTACTTATTTGTAAATTCGCAAAAAAAAATGCAACACTTTTAATATTTTTATTTTAGGAAAAATGTAAAATAAATATGATTTCAATTTAAAAAAAGAAAATTTGGTCTTTTATTTTGGCTTTTATCGCTCTATTCGAACTGAAAAAAATATATATTTACAAAATTGGTTATTTAAGTTTATGTAAGTCTTTCAATTTTATTTATAAAGTGAATCACATCATCTATAGTACATTCATTACAGAGAAAGACACATGTGCAAGAGCACATACAATAAAAGATAATGAAAAGCATGTTATTAAAATAAGTTATATATAAATGGTGGTACTATTCTCTTCAGACAATAAATTGATTTTATAATATCTGGTCCTGGTCAGACTAATTTTCAAAGCAGCAATGGAAACGATCGATTCTACAGCAGATATTGGATTTTTATTTTCAAAATAATCTTGACATACAGCATACAGAAACATAGTATTTGTAATGTTGATTTTTGAATTCATCATTTATTGGTAACCTTGCAGATCTATATGTTATTTGCAAATAAATAAATAATTTTATTTATTATAAAAAAATTAAAGAAAAAAAATGCAAATTTAAAATTTCAGCGCAATCAAAAAACAGCTGAGCGATGAAATTGAAAATTCACAAAAACAAAAACTTGCAATTTTTATATGCGCATACATGAAAAGAACAACAAAAATTTCGTTCTGCGCACTGCTCTATTAGAACTTCAAGTACAATGTTTTTGATATGGTTATAATTTTCGCAAGACTTTTTAGGATATTTTTGAGTGATGTGAAAAATTTTATGGAAGTACATTTTATGTCATTTTTATTTCATGATTTTTCAATAAATGAAGGTGTGCTCTCATAAGTAAAGTAAGTATAATTAAAAATAAATAGTTAAGACACTTAAATATCTCTTAATCAATAAAAATTATTGTTCATTTTATTGAAAATATTGATTTTCTTTCTACCACCCAACAGGTTTCCATCAAGAGGCAAAAACATGGCGATGTCCATCGGTAGCCATGCCGCCGAAATTGCGTCAAATGATGCAAAAAATACAAAACATAAGGCCGATATGAATAAAAAATCATTACCACCAGTTTTACCGATAACAGAGTTAGGTGATGAATGGAATCCAATGGTTGATGATTACAGGGATCCAAATTTTAATCATTATACTAGCGGTCCTGAAAGATACAAACCTGCTTCAAAAGTGCAAGCTCCTTGGACTAATAAATCAAAGGAAGGGTAAGAATTTTGAATTAAAATGAAGTATATATGTTCATGTGTAATTGATGTTTACTTGTACAATAAAAATAAATCGTTTGAAACCTTTGGTGTACAGTTTTTAAGGGTTTATGTGAATGTTTTATGTGCTGTCATTTGTGATTTTTACAGGTTGCTGCAAGGTTTAAGGTAACTGTTCTGTAAGATTTTAGGTCTAAAATTAACACTTTGGTGTGATATTTTGAAGTTTAAAGTAATGAATTAAAGTTTTTCTTGCATATTTCATTAAAATTTGGTTTTGTGGGGTGTGGGGGATGAAATTGGCAGCCATTTTATGAACCTTACTGGTACATACATTCCTACATAGTCTCACGTTTACATTTAACTTTTGTTTTTGATAAGTACAACTATATGTTTGCAACTGTGCTACACGCCTCCCTGATTTATCTATGAAAATGCTGAAAGATTATTATTTGATTGGCCATTTAGAGTTTTCGAATTAATCTAATACCAAATGTGACAATTTTTTTTCTTGGTGGGTGTATTCTGCTACTGTCAAAAGCTTATGGGTATAAAAATATGGTATACAATATAATTAGATTCTAATTTAGCTATAGTAATGGTTATTTAAATTGCTGAGACAGTTGTCAAGGATAGTAAAATTGGTAAATACAGAATAACTTCCTGCCAAACCTTGCAGTTTTTTTATATACAGTTACAGGTTACAGTATATATTTTTGCAGGCAAATGATTGTAATTGAAGGATGAATGTAAACTTTTTTTGTTGCAGAATGGAAGAATATGGGGAATTGTATCGAGTGTTCGTCAATCGTATTCCATTTCACATCAACGAGGTAATAATTTTTCTTTAGTCTACATACATATTTATGTAGGTACATATTTGAGAACAGAGTTGTTCGATATAGTCTTAGAGATTAGAAATTTGCAAGGTATATATAAAAAAAACAATAATAAATATAAGGTACTCTGTATATTTTTACATATGTAAATAATTGATAATTTGTGTCGGGTAGTCTCGAAAGTATGAAACTTATACATAAAATGTCACATCCCCCTATTATTTTTTTTATGGAGGGTATACGCTTAAAAAATTCTTAAAAAATTTCTATGGCTTAAAATATGTAAAAATATGTCTAGTATTTCTCACTTAAATTTCTCCAAAATCGAAGGAGTAGTTTTCTCAAAAATCGCAAAAAAAAAAAAAAAAAAAAAAAAAAACTCATTTTTCCCCATAAGTGTAATGTTAAATTAGGGAACCCTTAGCTTTCCCCGCGTCACCCTGCGCGCTAAACCGATAACCTCCATTACCAACTCTGGTGCTTGGTTGAAGTTAAAGATGAGGTAGGTACTAAGGTCGTATGGTTTAAAAATAGAGGCAGAAAAAGCTCATTTCTTGCACAGTAATACTATCAGCATCCAAAATTATGATTATTGAAATTTAACTCCGTTCCTTGTGTTGATACTATTTTCTTTGTGCTTATCTGTAATAGTAAAGTTCAGCACCTTGTGTCTTGCAGGCTCTTACAAAAAGTGCATCTTGCAACCTGCCTAGTCACGGGAGGTTGGTTTGTAAGATGTACCCTGATTTCCTATTTTTAAGTCTCGAGTAACCATGCCATAATAAGGGTGGTGGTTTGGGAATGGGGGTTAAATTAGAAATTGTAAGGGGAACCTTTATGACACAAGTTACTGAACTCTACTATGGTCTTGGGTTATGACATTTTTTTTTTATCATATAAAAGTAGGAACTAATATGAATTTCAGTGATACAATACAAAAAAAGTACACTAGAAATTCTCAAGTATTCTAGCCCCATAATAAATTTGATTTATTTTTTCATGTTTAGAGGTCACGATTTCCATTCAAATGCATGTTTTAGTGAGGGTTTTAACAAAAATCATTCAATCAGAGTACTTTATATCCTCTAGAGACTTTAAATGGAATTGTTATATTTATAACACACTACAACGAAGTGTAGCAAATTAATGATAGTCACTTTGAGTACCATTGGGTAAATATTAGAACAACGATTCAAAGGCCTTTCATTTTCCCAATTTTACTTGATTTGATCACCTAAACATTATAACACGTGTTGTTATAACATACAGACCCGTAGTCCCATAGTTTGGTGAAATTCTTGCTAGCGCAGAGATTAAAAACTATTACATATTGGAATATGGGTTCGTCACTCCAGTATGAGTTAATTATTTTATCTCTGCTATTGACTTATCAAGGAAAAACTGTTTTAAGGCTGACTCTAAGCGATTTTGGTCACATCCGCTTCTACTTACTACGCATGCGCACTATGTCTGAACGTAAGCGAATGTGTGTGAAATCGATTATAGTCGGCCTCAAAACTGTTGTTCCTTTATTAGTCAATAAAACAAGGTGTGACTCTTTACCATGGTAAGGCTCTTGTTGATTTTCTCCTATTTTCTTTAAAATTTAGCATACCTAACTGCTATGGTTTATTTTCCTTAATATTGTTAAACATACAGGCAGGTATTACATTTTAAAAGAGCCTCTTGTTAATGTTCAAAGCTGTGACTTTTAAGAGCTTTATTTCTTATAAATGTACATATTTAAATTTAAGTACTTACCAGTATTTTTGTTTATAAGCTTCAAATGTGGAAGTGTGGCATTTTACTGGTATACATGCCATTTTAATTTAACGATTCTTTAGTAGAAAACTAGTAGTTTTTGTAGTATTGTTTAACATGATATGGTCCTACAATCCCATAGAATAGGAAATGTAGAATCTCTTGCTATTTTCCTGTGTGCATTTAATTGGTTGTACAGTCGAAGACAAATAAAAGGTTACAATTTAAACGTGATCTATATTTGCGCGCTTCAAAATTTTATGTGAAAACGAGATTCTCGTGCCACTAGAGGCCACCACAATCGGTTACGTTGAGAATTCTCTTTCAGGTAAGCTTCTTGGCTGCTTGGCTGGCAAGCTAGACAATCCTCGTGTTGCACGCTTATACGCACGTCGCTCTCCGCACCTCCACATCATTCTCTCTCTCTCTCTCTGCCGTTGTGACAGCAGACAATATTGAACACGTTTTCTTCTCAAGCAAATGCGCAATATCAGTTTTTAAAAAAAGTCAATAAATAAATCTCCTAGATTTTTTCTTTTATTTAATTGAACATTTCTAAGAAATCATGAAATATATATCTCATTTATACGTTACATTCGTTAATATATATATTATATATTTTTATTTTACTATTCGAAAAAAAAAGATAAAACATTATACCCAACTCAAACTCACTGCCAAGCAAGTTACATATTTCATAACGAACATGTTTGGGCATTAAGTCTGGATAAATTTCTATTTATTAGGTAGCCTTTACCTTAAATATCAACTTGATATTGTAAATTTCAAGCAAATGCATAAATAAATAAACATATATACACACAAATAATTAAAGTTAATGAATCCAATAAATAAAACATATAATAGGAATTTATTTCATTATGATTTTAAATATTCATTTAAATAACTTTCTTTCTATTTTTTTTTCAAGAAAATTTTTTATTCTATGCATTTGCTTGAGTAGAAAATATATTTAATATTGTCTGCTGTCACAACGGCAGAGAGAGAGAGAGAGAGAGAGAGAGAGAGCATGATGTGGAGGTTTGGAGAGCAAAGTGCGTAAGCGTGCAACACGAGGATTGTCTAGCTTGCCAGTCAAGCAGCCAAGAAGCTCACCTGAAAGAGAACTCTAAACGTAACCGATTGTGGTGGCCTCTAGTGGCACGAGAATCTCGTTTTCACATAAAGTTTTGAAGCGCGCAAATATAGATCACGTTTAAATTGTAACCTTTTATTTGTCTTCGACTGTACACCACCGATGGTACCAAGTATCAAATATTTGTGAGAGACTTGCTTGTTAGATCTAAAATGCTTCTGGTCCTCTAATTTCCTGTAGACATTATCACAAAACTCAATGGCAATGCATTAATAAGAAACATTATTATTATTTTTTTGTGAGAAAGCGTACCCGAGCCGAGAAATATTTATCATGTGTCTAGTATAGACACGTTTTATGTGTTTAAGCTAGTATGCAAAAGAGAAATATGTCAGGATAGAAAGTTGTGGAGGTCTATCACTGGGTCAGGCTAAACCAGTGTTCGCAGCAATTAGCCACCCTCCGGTTTAAACCTGGTTTAAACCAGGTTTAATCCAGCCCGGTTTTTATTATAGTTTTAGCCGGTTTAAACCACTCTTGATAAAAAGTTAAGAAGATGCCAGAACTGGATAGCAATAATGAAATAAATGCTTTATATTAAGTTTATTTATAAATGTTATATCTACATAAACTTTTTTATGATTATTTTATATACTGTACTGTACTTTTAAATTCAGGTATTATTCCGGCAAATAATGGCCATATTGGAAATAATTTGATTCTTCATTAATTTAAGTTAAAATTTTAAAACTAATAAGAAGCAATCTTGTTATTTTATTGCATCATTTTATTGTTTCAATTGTAGTGTATCAATTTAAGAAAAGAAAGAAAAAAAAAAAAAAAAAAAAAAAGAAAAAAAAGCAATTAAAATTTTGTTTTCAAGAAAAATATAGAATACCAGCAAGGGCCATACCATGCAGTAGAAGTCCTATGGTGAGGTTGAGGTCTCATGTGGCACAGACTTACAGTCATATTGACTAATAAAGGAGCAACTGTTTTGAGTCCCACTATATAAGCAATTTTGGTCACATCCGCTTCCGTTTCTACTTACTACGCATGCGCAGTACTTCAAAACGGAAGCGGATGTGAGCAAAATTGCTTTTAGTCGGCCTCAAAACAGTTGCTCCATTATTAGTCAATAATGTTTATCCATGGTTAAAATGTTTATGCAACGGAGAGCTGTTGTCATTGTATAAAAATTTTAAGCAACGAAGAAAATTACTTGAGCACATCACAAAGTAGCATGTAGTCGTGTAAAAGACTACACGCTACACTGTGATGTGCTCAAGTAATTTTCTTCTTTAATTAAAATTGTCATTACAATGACAACAGCTCTGTTAGATAAACATTATGTACAGTAACTATAAATGTGTGCCACAGGAGACCTCAACCTCTTCATATAGAACTTCTACTGTGGTAAAACCCTATTTTGCTACCCTAGCTCGTTTGTATTTTTAAGTTAAAAATTTTGAATGCAATAAAATACAAGGAAAATGTTTTAACATAATAATTTAATTTTTTTAATGGCAATGAAGGTATGAATTTAAAATTTGAAATACATTTGAATTAGTTATTAATTTCATTTAGTGTAATATTTATGAAATTTCATGAAATAGCCACCAAAAAGCCAGTTTTAGCCGGTTTTAACCATTAAAAGCCGGTTTAAACCGGTTTTAACCACTGGCCTGGATAAAACTAATAAAAGCCGGCTTTTTGCAAACACTGGGCTAAACACCTTCTATGTTGTTGGCTTACCTCGAAAGGGACTATAGCGTCATGATATGTATGTAGATAATTTTTAATACTTTTTCATTACCTATAACTCATGAAAGTAGTTAGTGAAGTTTTGGTTTAGAATAAGAAGCCTTTTGTTTTTCCTATGCTAATCTATATATTTCTTACCATCAAAATGGTATCTCTCATTTGAATAACACCCATCTATTGTCTATGTTAACAGATTGGCTTGATCAATATCTGCACAAAGGTTTCTAGGAAACCAGTGAAAACCTACTTACGTGCAAAAGAATACTTCTTAAATACTGATAAACAAACCACTTGGGCTATTGTAGAATATGCCAACCATGCGTAAGTATATCTGTAATAAATGGTTATGATTTAAAGTCTTGCATAAGTGAGAATTAGCTTTATTGTCTATTATGCTTGGGATTTTGCTTTTTTTAATTTAAAAAGGACACTTAGTGATTGCAAAACATACTTTGTAAGGCCATTTTGACAGTTTGCTTTCAAATATGTGCAATGATAGCATTACATTTTTTTAAAAGAAGTATCAATTAAAAAGCAACTGTTATGAGGCTGACTTCAAGCATATTTACTTAATTCTGCTTCCATTTTGATGTTCTGCGCATGCATAATAAGCAGATATGAGCGAAATTGCTTAACGTCGGCCTCAAAACAGTTGTTGCTTTATTAGTCAATGGGGGGAAAATAAAGTAAAATAAAGATAATATTTTGAAACACAGGAATAAATGCATAATTTAACCTTATTCTTTTAACTGAATCCCTGGCCAACTTCTGTTTACCTGTTGAACTCTAGTCCCACTTTTTAAAATGTTAAATGAGTGAGCTTGTAGCATGAACAAGGCTATAGTTAAAGGGACTAGTAAGGCACACATCTTATTCTCACTTATAAAAGTCTTATATCATGTCTTATTTTATATGAGCTCATCTTATTGTTAGCCACTTTTTTTATAATAACTTCTGTAATTTCTATCGCAGAGATGCTGAGAAGCTTATCATTGGCTTGAATCGTACACCTCCATTACATTTGGAAGCCAAATTTGGTTTAACTGATGCAGAGAAAGACAAGATTGCAAAAGAAAAAGAAGAGAAACGTAGATTTGAAGAAGGTCTGAGATCTAGTTCAATCAGAGCTCCAGTTGAGCAAATGTTAGAGAAAATTAGAAACAATCAGCCTGTGTAAGTTTGAAGTATTATTTTAAATTTTGTTTGTACACTGAGTAGGATCAAAAACTTCATTCAAAAGACCATATTAAGGTTGTTAAAGAGGAAGTTCAGGGGTTTAAAAACTATTCATATGCTTTGAGAAGTATCACAAACAGTAGCTTTAAACCAAAATTGCATAAATTTTTTACATATTCTAATTTTAATTCGTAATTAAACATTTGAACGCCCAATGCGATAAAAATATTCGGCAACAGCGCGAGGTAGATATTATAATATACTATATACGGAGAAAGGGAGAGAGAAAAAAAAATATGGCTGAATGGAGTTAGGAAAAACTCCCAGGTAAAATAAAAAGCAAAAGCACAAATTGTGACAAATAAAAATAAATCTCTATTTACAGTTATTATTATTTCACTAATATTATTATTCATACGTATATTTATATGATTTTATATTTTATTAAAATATACTTTTTTATATAAATTCAATAACCATATAATATATGGTAAAATAATAATAAATAAATAAAATAATAATAAATATAAATATACCTTGTAGAATTAACTCATACAGTAAAACCTCGATGTAGCAAACTTAAATACAGCAAAATTTCATCATAGCAAAGTAATTTCGCCAGTCCCACCGTACATGTAAAAGCATAGGCAAACCCCGTAATAACGAAATTTCGTAATAGCGAAGTCCAAAAAAGAAAAAAAAAATCAGCCAAAAATACATGTATGTAAATAATAATAATAATATTAATAATAAATACAGACTTTCATCGATACATCGCTCTATTTCTAACGAAAATTCTTGCGAAAACGCGAGCGATAAAAATAATAATAATAAATAAATTTGAATAGGTATAAATGTCATCTCGATCGAATATTTAAAATTACGTGAAAAAGTGTTGCTATATATGCAAAAATATTCAAAACGTTTAAAAAAAAAAAAAAAAAAACTATAGTTTTTGTATTAACAAGTTCCAATAATGCACAAAATTTGAGTTTATATCATCGTGAAAAGCATTTTTTTTCACACTTATTGATTACGAGATTGTTGTCCGCGTAAACAAATAAATTTAGCAAAAAACCAATTCAATTAAAAAACAAATGTTATGTGTTGAGACTCTACATGATGATAATATAGTATTTCAAACTTTTATTGATATATTCTTCATTTTCCTCAAAATTTACGTCTCTATTTTATATCACATTTTAAAGTACATAAATTAATATATGATTGCATGTTGTCGAACGAACAATAAAAAAAAACTGAAAATAGTAATCTTTGAGTAATCCTTGTAAAAAATATTAAAGTTCCATATTTTTTTCTTTTCTTTTATTATTATTATTTTCTTATATTATATTATTATATTTTTTTTTGCATAAAGTTGCATACTTTACAGGTGCGCAGTATTTTTCTTCGTTTCGCGACTGCATTTATTTATCTAATATTTTGTTATTGTAGCTCATCTTTCTTTCACACATCTTATAAAATTTAATACTTATTTTAATATGCGTTAGTGGAAAAAAATATATTAAGATATATGATATAACTATTTTATATTATAATATGTGCAAAACAAAACAGCCCTACCTGGCGTACCATAGTATAGACGAGTCAGATGCAAAAGCATACATTTGACATTGGCTGTAAATGTCATTTTCTCGTACTAAGCGGGAGAGAAATGAACCATGCAGCCAATACAAATCTCTGCTGTTGCACCTGACGCGTACAATACGGATTTGCTAAAAAAAGTTGTAAAAATATTTGTCAAATGTTTAGAGAAGGTAATATTTTTATCTACCCTGACTGTCGTTTATGTGATGTAGTATTTACAAACTCCCCCCCCCCCCCTCTTTACCTGGAGTGCAGTGATGCCGTCTCGTATGTTGTACGTCATACTTACGAGAGCAAGCTACCTGAGTGATTTTTTCTTTAATTACCAGAGTGGCGCAGAAAAATAAAATAGGTGTAATTTTTCCTACAATAAACATTAGAAGCTTTTAAAAAATACTTGTCTAACCCCTGAACTTCCTCTTTAAGTTGTTGTTTAAGGGACAATTTATTAATTTCCAGCAATAGGATTTTGTTATTGGTCTGATAGAACCTTATCCAGTGACTGTTCACCTCCATGGAGGAAGCTTATGTATAGTTATTAGATATTAATGAAAAATTAAATATGCTTTTTCTTCAGAGCTATATGAGCCACTTACATACACTTGTAATTTTCTTTTTTGGCCTGAGCTGGAATATTTTCTCTACAATGGCGTCCCTGTTAGTATATGAGTATACTTTCTCCCATTCCCTTCTTTTTCCTAATCATGTGTTTTGCTATCAAATTAAAAAATCAAAGTTGTTAAGATAGTGTTTTTATTAGTATCATTTCACATTAAAAGAGTCTTAACGCAGCTGCCATCTCTACAAATTTGCACCAAACTTCTTTTTTGGTTCACCAATCCGTAAGCTCCCTCTTTTAAGGAAAAGAGCTGTCACTGACATTATATACATATGATAAATTGATGCTAGATTATTGTATTCTTAGCTACTCCAGTTTGTTTATAGAGAACTACATTGACTTATAAAGGAACAACGGTTTTGAGGCTGACTATTTGGCGATTTTGATCATCTGCTTCCGTTTCGACCAACTACGCATGCACAGTAACGGAAGTGCATGTAAGCAAGATCGCTTACAGTCGGCCTCAAAGAAGTTGTTCCTTTATTAGTCAAATGAATAAAAACGCTAAATTATTGATAACCATAATGTTACAGGGATCCCCGTCTTCTTGGTATGGGACGTGGTTTACCAGTTCCACCTAGATATCAACAAGCATCTTGGAGTAAAGACCCTGATCCAGGTGCACTGGTGTTACATGGCAGACCAGATGTAAATCTCAATCCTAGACCTGATCTCTTTAACTATAGTGGAGAAGTGGATTACTATGGAAATTATGCGGGTTTGTTCATATATTCAAATTATTTGGTGCTTGTTTTCCCTCAGACTTCACATTGTGAATGTGAAAGCTAGTGCATACTTCCAACACTGTGGGTTCTGATCAATCCATATCGGACTCCAGCTACCCCACTTATATCATGTAACAACTTGCACATCCGACAATATAGCCGTGTTTTATTTAACATTTTAAAAGGTAGGTAGGACCTTGCCCGAGTTTAACTGGTAACCGAAAGTTGGCCAGTGATACAGTTAAAGTAATTGGGGAATTTTTCAAACAAGCCAAGCCCTGTTCAATGTTTCTCACAAGTCTTCCAACTCCCTATGCTAGTGAGTAGTCCAATAGAAACGACGATGCGCCAATAGTAGTGACATCTGGAACTACAAAGCCGCGTAAGCTTAACATTGTAGTTCAGGTGTTGCATGCGATGGCGCTAGTGTTGCGTGGGCTTCAAAAAGTGCCCGGAGTTAGAAGACGTGAGGAACATTGAGCCATGTCAGGCCAGGTTTCATATCCTAACCTGCACACATGACAGGTCGGAAAGCACGAGTCTTTTTGACTGGATCAATGTCTTTGTGCACCATGCAGTTCCTTGACATGGTACATATCAGGGGTGTCAAACTCATTTTGCTAAATCCGATCCAAGAAATATTATGTGGGACGCAAACTTTCACTATAGTGGGGGTGGGGCCCCACTGGAGACAATTTTTTTTTCCAAAAGGGGGCGTTGGTATTGCTTTTTATACAAATAATCTACGTTTTACTAAAAATAATAAAAATATCAACATCAAAAAAGGGGGACTAAAATTGTAATTATACAACATTATATTTTTATTATTTATTTATTAAACACAATGTGTGTACAACATACATCTAAACATTCAATAATTATCTAATTAATTATACATACATACATACATATCATTACGCTATAATCCCTTTCGGGGTAAGCCAACAGCACAGATGTTTTATCCTGACCAAGTGATAGACCTCCACAACTTCCTATCCTGACATACTTCACTTGCTTCCGCCAGTCTCATACCTTGTTTCATACATTTCCTTTTGCATTTCATACTGCGTACATTCTTATTTTTCAAACATCTTCCAACCACCTCAGACCATGATGTTTTAGGCCTGCCTCTATCTCTCCTTCCATCCACTCTACTATGAAATACCTGCTTTGCTATTCTTTCATCACCCATTCTCTCAACATGACCAAAACACCGTAATACGCTGTTCTCATACTTCTCAGTCACAGTTTCTTTTACTCCACATTTCTCCATCACCCAAGTATTCCTTACCCTATCTTATCTTGTTTTACCAGTACCACACATACTTCTGAGAAAACTCATACCAACAGCATTCACCCTACTCATATGCCTACTCTGACATACCCATGATTCAGAACCATATAAGATAGTTGGGAGTAAGACAGAATTGTACACTGTAAGTTTTGCTTTGTTTGATAAAGCATCACTCTTGGCCAATCCTGCCATGCTGCCAACTACTTTCCTACCTGCTGCCACTCTCCTCTCAATCTCCCCATCTATACTTCCATTCTCTTGATATAATCTTCCCAAATATACAAACTCTTTCACTCTTTCCAGCTTTTCTCCATTCAGTGTGAATTCATTTCCATCATCATTTTCTCCACCAAATACCATTACTTTTTAGTTTTCCCAACATTTATTCTCAGATCCATGTGTTCTGTACTTTCTTCCAACCTATCAATTGATTGATTAATTATAAACATAATAATATCCAAATCGTAACATCTAAATAATAATAATGAAATTTATTATTATTTATTAAACATATCATAAATACATTGCTTCACGTCTACAGTTTTGCATAATGACTTAATGACAGAGTCCAAGACGGACAATGAATGAATGAATGAATTGGACAAATCGGACAGAGGCCACCACATCACAATCTTGTGTTAAAATGTTTCTAGGAGGCTACCATGATGATGCCATGGCTGTGATCTCCAAGTCAATGGAAGAAATGCAGTTGAAAAAACCATTCGCACCTTCAACAGGATTTAAGAGGCAGACTTTTGGAGGACGTGGATATAACTTGATGAATAGGTACCATCTTTTTTTATACTATTGATACTGTATTTAGATTTAGTTTTGAGAAATTTGTGCTTACTTACTGAAGTATCATATTGTTTAATTCAGAGACTTTCTGTATTAGGTTGCACAGTAAAAAAAAAAAAAAAAAAAAAAAAAATATATATATATATGTTAGTATGACCAGCAGCTAGTAATTCATTTATAATATTGATGTTATAGACACACCTAACCCTAAAAATAAGTATTTTTTATTCTTCGCGAAAATAATGCAATAATAATCAGTTGTTTATTTGACTTTACTAGCCCGTGGGATAAGTGAGTCCCAAAAGGGTACGTGATAGTACACGCCCCTTTGCTATGAGAGTAAAAAAATGATCCCCGTGCTCTACCTGCTAAGCTTGTCTGAGAAGGTGTTCAGAGTTTTTATGTGCACAGTAGGGGGGAAGTACTATGTCACAATTCCCCTCGTTACCCTCATGGGGCTCACTTATCCCGCAGGCTAGAAATGCCAAATTAACGACTAATATCTATTGAAATGTTTTGGAGAAAAAGAAAAAAACAACTTATTTTGGGGGTTAAAGGCGTAGAACACCTTGAACAAAAAAGTTGTGTAATATCCTAACAAACCTGAAAATCAACATTCATTTCTAATTCATTTTTCATTCATAAAATGGCACGAGGGGTCACTGAGGTCACAGCTCACCTGGTCCATGCGCTTAAACCGGGCGAGCTGTGACATCAGTGACCGCCAGTGTCATTTGTGAATGGAAAATAAATTAGAAATCAATGACGCCCGCCAAATCAACGTTGATTTTCAGGTTTGTTAGGATACTACACATCTTTTTTGTTCAAGATGTTCTACGCCTTTAAGCGTGCCTTTAAGAGCAGTTTTCATCATGACCTACCA